>JAUEKR010175396.1:0-14799 GCA_031762895.1 Corambe burchi
TTATCAGAACTTGATCTGAGATTTCGAATAGGGGTGTAAATTGTTAAGAGATCCTTTAGATACGCGGGATGATCAGACTCTAAGGCTTTGAAAACAGTCATGCATATTTTGTTAAAAGGATTTGTAGTTAATGAAACTAGGTAAATAAACCTGCGATGCTCTAGCTTCTATTCAGGGAATAAGGGAGATTGCAGATCTTTGCTAGTTAATGTAAATTGAGGATAAGTTACGGAATAGTGGAACTATAGCAGTGAATATTATTTGTAATGAATTGTATTCTATTTAATTACACGAATCAAAAATTCTAAGAACAAAAAAATATTAATTAAGATGGATGACACACATCTGGAATAATTCTTCTTGTTTTGAATCTGACTTGTTGTACCAGAAAAAGTTGTGCTGCCTTATTAATTGATATCTTAAATACCATTTATATGTTTGTTGTGTTTGATGATAACACCACAAATAATACAAATATATAATATTTGGGGATGAGGATGGGATCAAATATTGTATAATTAAATACCTGCTTAGCTTGAATATGACTGTCTCCACATGAGGAAAGGAAAGACTCTAAGATTGCTTTGAACAACTCCAAACTGTCTGGACAGTGAACCATGTCGGACACAGCCTGGTAAATTTCATCTTGCTGACATGAACCCAAACTGTAACAAATCAAAATTGAATATAATTCATTTGAGCTGGAATAAATAGAGTTTGAATATGATTCATGCATTTTTAAGTACAACCATGGTTCTACAATGTAATATGTTGACTTCACTTGTAGCCAACTTCAGAAGAAGTGATCTTTTTCTCTAGTCACCTACCCCCACCCCCCAAGTGATATCGCTACAAGCGTAGATGATTTTAATCGTATCATGAGGCAACGTAATATTGCATCTGTGTTATACAAACGTGCCTTGCAATGCAAGCTTGTGACAGTTTCTAAAGGTAGATTTTGTCAGCTATTTGAGGCTATATTAAATGGTGATAACTCCCAAAGAATTTATCGACTGTAATATGGTCTTAAGTGATAAAATCATGGCGATTAAGTTGTTTCTCAGTCTCAATGGTATATCTTTTTCTCTTTTCATCTTTGTCCGGGAAGGTCTTAGAAGTCATTGCATCTACGACTTATAGGAGGCACACATAAAGGCTTCCCATACCCAGCGTTCAGAATCTTGCCATTGGGGTTCTGTTCATCCCTTAGCTAGAAGGGATACCCATAAGGGCTAATGCCCAGGTGGTGCTGATCGACAACAAAAATAACATTTTATACAAACGTACCTGGCTATATGTCTGGCAAGGAGTGAAGTGTAAAGAGGGCAGGTGGTGGTTGTTGTTCGGCATTGGGTGAGAATAAAACTTTCTGTGTCATCGTCCACAGAGCTGCCAAGGGAAGATAACTCTGCCCACAACAACTCTTTGACGTGTTTGCTGCTGGTAGCCTCCATGTGCAAGGTCGGCCAAGATCTGAAATTGTACACACACACAAAAAATTAATAAAATAAATAGGAGGACCATACCGATAGTATATTTCAACCAATGCTTTATCTTGAATGAGTTTATTTTAAGTGCACTTATAAGTAAGCTCTTTTTAGACCTAAAGGTCCATAAGGCTGGTGGTTATCCCCATTTTCAATGGCGCAAGCGAGCAAAGATTAACGATCCCTCTGAATAGGACACCAGTCAATCAAAGGTTACTTCCCCAGTCACGTTAACCACTTCTCATTTTAACACCTGAGTCGAGTGTGTGTAAAGTGTCATTCCCAAGGACACAACGCTGCAAAGCATCGACCAGGGTTCGCACCACGACCTCATGATCATTAGTCCAGAACCGTAGCCAATGCGCTAATAACTTATGTAAAATCTTTAAAAGTCACAGATACAAATAAATATCCCATATTACGCAAATAGTCATACAGCTTTGGTAGGTAATCTTATCCAATAAATATCATAAAAACTTGATATTGATGATGGCAAGACGAAGACCAATTTTGATGGTCACAATAATGAATCTACCATTAATACAATTCAATAAATATCTCAAGTCATAAACACTAGTCTTGAACAAAAATGAGGATTGTTTATTTTTAAATAGAGAGTTAAGAGGATAGAAGAGTTTCGGCTCTTTTCAACCTATCCATATTGGACTTTGGTTATATTGTAGCATTTATTGGATATATTGCTATGCGCGTATCGTAGAAATATGGTTAACTTTGGAGCAATTATTAATTTGATAGTCAGAACTATGCAAGACGATTTTTAAACTAGCAAACGAATCTCTATGAGGTTCTGTCAGTTAAAAATGAATTATCAAAACTAAGCGTATCCAAGACTTTATCAATACATAGCTATTAGCTTTCCCCCTTCCCCTCCCCACACACACCTCATATATCATGACAAATAACCCAAAGCTCTTATATTTGACTTTGATTAAAGAAATATTAAAATAGAAACAGTAAAATCTTGCACTCAATTTATTCGTTATTATAGTAAGATGCATCAAAATGCTGACTATTGTACTAAACACATTAAAAAATAATATTAAACAAAGTAAAATTTAAAATTAAAAAAAAAGGTAAGATTTGAACCCAGACCTCCATGCTTGTGGGCAAGTTTCCTCATCGACTGAAACAACCACTCTAGCGTCTACAGGAAGTGGATCTAAAAGCCATTTCAAATGAACATCTGCTTGCTGTGGAATTTAAACAAGAGATCACCGAATTGACATTGTTAAAATTCCAAAAATATTTTTTAAAATATTTAATGGTAAAAACAGCAGCAGCACTACAGCTAATAAAATAGTTTTATTTCATCACTACTATCATAGCTAATAACGACAAAATATTTTTTTTTAAACAATGATGATGATGATTGTCATAATAATAACAATATAATGATGATAACAAGAGCAATAATAAAGTAAAAAATAAGTAAACCCTGAACTCATTTCATGAATGTAGAGCAATAAAGAGTAGTTTTGAACTCATTCTAGGCAGAGATAATACTCTGTGTGGTAGGCAGCCTTTGCTTTCGATACCAACTTCACTTTCAGTCTAAAGAAACATGTCCCATATTCATTGCTGGGTAGACAATAGAGTGAAATGACTGGGAAAAAAAAAAAACCACCGAGGGAAATATTTGAACTTGGATTGTCTGCATGGTGGCGCATTGTACTATTAGCTAAGCTACCTGCTCTCTCAATTCAAATGATAATGACAATAATACAGCCGTACCAAGACAGCGACGTATCTGCAAATTCTAATATTTGATGCTTTTTCATGCAATGGACTCCTATACCCATTTAGCATCTTGTGTCAAAGATAGGAAGACGTATATATGCACTGGAAGTATGATATTCAGTTGTGTTAAAGAGACGTTACTGCACAGTCACACTAATAAATGGCCAAAAGTTTTTCGCATATTACTAACAATCATATATAGTGTAGATACGTCGCTCTGCCTTGGCACGACAGTAATAGTCATAATTACCATCATCAACGACAACATAAACATTCTTATCTGAGCTCCTCAAAGAGAATACTTTACCTGAAATCTATCGACAGAGTCTAGCACCAGAATGACTCCACCAGGTGATTTAGCCGACACTTTCTCCAACCACCGGGGAAATTCTTCAACTAACCTACTAGGATCACTGCTTAAAGCTGGAGGTGTGTGTAGCTGTTGCAGAAGCTGGAAAGATGGAGAAAAAAAAATAGATGAGAATTATCTTGTACTGTATGCAGTATGTAAAATAAATCACAATAATCTTAACTGCATAAGATAGCACTATTCACTATAATAATTATACTTCACCTTATTTTCACTAAAAGTCCATCCAATCCTATACAGTGATGTTCACAATATATTTTATTTTATGAAATTCATTATACATATAATTTAGTCACTAACAAACTGAAAAGCACTATGCCGTTTTGACGAAATGTGCTATATAAAAATGATTTATTATCATTATTATCAATTCAATAGGAGTTATTTAAAAATGTGTTTTGATATGTAGAAAAAAAACAACTGAATACAAAGCTTTCTTTTCTTTTCAGACATTAAGTCACTATCAATCTATCATATAATACACAAATCTGGTTATCTTAGAATGATCAGTATTTTTCATACTCTTATAAGAGCAGTCACTAGTTAAATGCATTGAATAAAAAATACAACAATAAAGTTAATGAGTGAAAGGTTAGGGCATATAATGTGTCATGGTGGATAAGCAGGTAAAGAAAAGGACAGCAAATTGAAGGGTTCTGTGTTTGATCCTCAGTCAAAGCGTTGTAGTTAACCCTTAAGCAAGGCTATTCAAACTTTTTGGCTTTTTGGAAACAGGTAGATACAAAAATAATTGGGCAATACTCTTACGAAATTGAAATAAAATGTAAAAAGAAAAATCCATAGCTGCAATCTCCAAAGAAGGATATCAGTTGAAGATGTTATAAAATATTACAGAGGCCATCATAGAAGGAGCAATCATTAATTCAAAACAACAAACATATAGAGCAAGAATAAACAAAAAAGCTATTTATAAAAAAATAGAATGATTACCTGCGCAGTGAGTCTTCTAATCATGAGAATGGGGTCGGCACTGGCAGACGAATGTGACCCTACAAAATGGTACAAAAGCAGGCTGCTGCTGTGTTTCTCCTCTTGGAGTTGTAACCTATAAGAAGAATAGCGATTAAAAATATCAATAATATTAAAATGATTGCTTTTAAGTATTAAAATCATAGTCAGAGAAGGGCATCAGGCTTGGCACAAGAAAATTGCAACAATAAGGAATAAAAGAGATTCCATGTTATAGCTATATATGAATAGATATATTATTCTTATTTTTGTTTGTTTTGTTGCTAAAATACACTACGAAAATAAAATTGCCAACTTTATTCGATAAATAAATCCAAAGCTATCTTTTTTTCTTTTTTTTTTGCTAATAATACTAATACTCACCTATTTCATTCAACCTACTTTCTATGGTTGAAAAATTAAGCCAATATCCCAGAAAACCTATACATTTTTATGAAGAATTCATTCCAAAAACAAATTGCATAACAACAGTAACTCAATCTTTGCTACGTCGTAAGTCTATTAAACAAAATGAAAGCTACGCAAGAAACAAGCAGCAGAAATGGAAAAGCAAGAACTAGAACTCCCTCCCCCCTCACAAAAATAAACAACAATTAAAAAATAATGAAGAGAATACAAAATTGAAAATGAAACTACACATAGAGAAAAAGCAATATAATAACAGGTCATAGAAAGAAGAAAAAGAAAAAAGAGAGAAAATGATAAAAAATAAGAAAACCAAACAAAAACCTGACAGAATAATTATAATAAGACCCGCAGCACTCACCACTTAGAGACCAGCAAGGACTTTCCAGAGCCAGGAATGCCAACCACCAGCAAAGGGGGAAGAGGGCCGGCTGCCGACACTTGTGAATTGAGGTGCTCATAGTACTGGTAACATAGAGAGTGAGTATTTATAAATAAATAGCAAATAAAAAATATAACCATCATCTGTATTTGTAATGATAGTTGATAAACCCCATAATACTTATCGCATCAACGTGTCTGGAACGCTCTTAGGTTTGAAGAGTTGAAGATGTCTGTCTGCACTGAGTTCATTCCATTCGGGAATTGTCCGAGTGGGGGGGAATTAGAGTTAAAGTTAAAGTGCGATCGTACTTGTCTGCATGTATCTGCATGAATGACTGCGGCTTGAGCTGAGCATGCTTTTTTTTTATAAAAAAAGGTTTAAGAATATCCATTTTGGGATTGCAGCAGAACATTTACAGGAATACCACCATACAACCACATTGTAGTATAACATCTAGATAACAACAAAACCTAGGATAAGAGAAGTATATCTTTATTCAGGTGTTTTTTATTTGGGTGCATTTCATTAATAACTATGTATATAAAAAACAAAACAAATCACATTAAAAATTATTCAGGCGTCGTAATCAAGAGAAAACTTTTCATAACTTGTTCTTTGTTAGGACAGGGTGATTGGAACACCTTAAACGATGACAAATTACAACTAGGGAACTCTCATCTGCGGTACAGCCAACAGGTCTAAAGCAACACCAATCTTCCCCACCGTTACCGTTTATACCAATAATTTGGTCCTAGCAACATAATCCTATCAAGATAAGTTTTAAGAGATTGCGCTGTATCTCGATGCTCACAACACTTTACAAGGAGGCTCCAGGCATGCATGTGTCAAAAGTTTATTTAAATAGTACTATCCAAATGAAGACGTAGAGGATTCAAACATCAGAGATATCATAGAAAAAGATAGGCTAGAAGCTTAATTTTTGAAGTGATACTAAGTGTTAAGAGAGATAATATTCTTCCATTCATAAGTCATTTATCTTCTTTCAATTTTGCCAACTGACTCAATTGTGCTTGGATATTACTGTTGATTGGGTAGGAATTTTTCAAATTTTGCCCAGATGGCGGCTTTTAGCAGCCTGCTCTTTCCGATTTAAACCACCATGGAATTTTTAACATGCTTAGATGTAAACACAAGACCTCCTAGTTTTTCGTCAGACTAGATGTCAGATCCTACCTACCCTAAGATCAGGGGCGTGAAAAACGCAGAACAATTAGTTGTGTTCACCGGGATTCAAACCTGGGTTGTTTGATTCAGAGGCAGACATCGTTACCATTGTATCACTGATTCATGATTTTCAACCATTTCTTGCTGATTTTTGTTTTGCTTATAATGCGATCATATCGCTGATAAAATGATAAATGTATCATATATTAGGATAATTTATTGTTTCTAGATAATAAAAAAAACAACCAATAGCATTACTGGCCATAGTTACAACTCTTCGTCAATGTCCTGCAATAGAAGTGACATCTTACCTTCTCAAAGCCAATCTGACATGTAGACATGACGGCTGTGTTTAGAGCGTCTTGTTGTTCAGCCTCACACATCCAGTCGGCCTGCGGACTGCCAAGGCAATCGGATAGGATGGAGTCGGGACTTTCTTTTTCGTTGGGCAACTCCTGGGATCAATGAATAAGCATTTGAACAATGAGATTAAAAAGGAAACAGTAACAACTGAGTCTTTGGTCATAGAGTATGCCACCAGTTACGATGAGTCGGTACACATGGTAGATACATTTCAAAGATGTCGAGTTATTGGTATCAGTACAATCGGTGATAATTTAATCGGTAATAATTTCTATTTCAATTTCAAATAAAACCAATTTGAAGTCAATAGCAAATTATTTGGTAGATTTATGCCAATTCGAAAATGTGTGAATCGACAGCTCTAGAAAAGTAGCTTTTTGAGGAATTTGTTATTTAAGTTTACCATAATATATTATAAAATTGAGGCGGTAGAGCACTTAAATATAAAATAAAACTGATAAAAAAAATAGTTTAGAACCTTAATCTTCATGTGTTTTAAACTAAACAATAATATCAAATAATGGATAGAGGCAAAACAATCATTAAACAAGATTTGCCGACTTCATCAACTCTTCAGATGTAAAAACATACCAGTCTGCGCTTTAACTTTGATGTGATACCCATTGTGGGGTTAAGCAACTAATCATTACATAAACGACAGATTTAGATCAAACCATTGATGCATATAAAACGGTTTATTAAGTATAAACACAATGAGTCATGGTAAGTTAATAGTCATAATCTAAATTTGAAAACAACATACAGCAGGCTTCCAACAGGCCACGACAGAACAGCCTCAAACATGTTTCTGACTCAGAAATAACAAATTGTGTATACATTGTAATAGAGTACCAGAAACAACAAGACACATCGTAATGGACTGTCCTGTTACAAGGCTGGAGTGTGGCTTTGAAACGATTACCAACTGTGAGAACAAGTTTAAGAACTGGATGGAGTCATAAACTACGACTAATAGTCATAATTATATAAAGTATTGAATTCAGATATAGATATTGCATGATATAAATGACATCTTACCCCTCGTATGACCTTGTTAAGTTCATGATAAGCTGCGGCTGCAGTGCTACCCGCTTGTGGGGATGTGTGAATCACATGCACCCTGGCATTGGTGCATTCACGGATCTTACGTTTCAGTTCCCTTGTCTCATGACTGGGTTTGCTGATATAAAAACAAAAAAAACAAACAAACAAAAAACCCTTGAGATAAGCATAAAAAAGCAATAGCCAAAAAAACGTTTATTATATACTTATATCTCAGAGAAATTTTGAAATGATAAATTAATAATCAAATAATTAGATCAAATTGCGTAGACAAATTTGGCTTCTCTCTATAGAAGTGTACTTTTTAAAAATTACTCATAAGTGGATCTTATGAAAAAATAACAAACAACAACAAAATGTAAAAAAAATACAAAAAACGAACAACTATAGTATGTTCCACCCTACTGTCGGAGAATTGAAAGCATAGCAAATGGGCACAAAGGCAACATTTCATTAATGACCGATAACAACATTTTATTATATATATTTATAAGAAATATAGATTGAACTTACTTTTTGCCATCAGCAGTTTCAGACATGAGGAATATTGCAGTTTTGGATCCGGGGTGGTCTAAATGGGCCATCTTTACTTCTTGATAAGACAGTCTGAAAACAGAATAATTCATTATAAGATAAGCAAAATATTAAGTAGATTCTATAGCTATGTCAGTAGCTCTATAAAATGCTACAGGATGAATATTTATGAAGCAGAAATAAAAATATACCAGAGAACCGTTTGTAAAATGCACTAAGTATATTTATAAAATAAATGACAATGAGCAATAATGAAGCTCTAGTTGATATCATGTTACATTATTTTAAGAAAGGCATAATTAAAATTATCTCACTAATACTAACAAACTGTTAAAGTTTTATTATTTAAAAAAAATTTATAATCATGTCAACAGTGATACTAAAACAAAAACAAAAGTAACCAAGCTATCTAAAAGATGATGGAGAAGAAAAGTAAACTACGAACCTGTGCGAGGTACTTCCTAGAAAGGCAATGAATATACTGGCCAGGCCAACTTGCTGCCTTCGTATCCTCATTTCATGATTGTCCTGTTGGAAATTAAAACAAAATCACAATTTCAGACAATTTATCGATATCTGGCTATGTGGTCTAGCTGAAAAGGTGCTCGACTCGTAACAGAGAGGTAGGGAGTTTGAATTCAACTCGCGACGATGCAAAGTCGAGCCCTTGGGATAGACTCTTTATAAACATTTCCTCACTCCACTGAGGTGCAATAAGTACCTGGCTATAGGCGGAGATGGAAAATTGTCAGAGCACAAGAAGTATGTGTCCTATTAGGAAGATCTTCTGTATGATCTGCAAGGAGTTGAAATGGTAATGAAATGATAGGGCTTGTTTGGCAGCAAATGATATGCAAAGCGCCTTGAGACTTTGGTGATATGTGCGCTATAGAAAGATAATCTTTACTTTTTCCTTTTACACTGATGCAAATATTATAAAAAACATATTTCCAATCAAATGTGAAATTTTGAATGATTCACTCTCCTAACTCTTGATTGTTATTTATCAATGTAAATGACCAACTGGACCAATGTAGAACTTGCTAACATTTGAAAATGGAAAGAGGGACACCTGACCAGGTTCAAAAAAGCAATACCAAATTTAATCATTACATACACATTCAAAAAGTTTGTTATAATAATTAATAATCAACTTGATGAATTGCTCCAATGTATCTTTGTCGAACATCAATGAGCGTTAAACGATATAGGCCTACAAATCCATTAAAGAGACATAAAGCTATTCAACAAACAAACTTATACAACAGTTGACTTCACTTCTTAACAAATTAATTGTTGAAATTTTTGGATGCATAGCAATCTTTTTTCATGGAACATACTTTATACAGCAATATAAACTACAGCGGTTTTAATGAACTTCAGATGCAGCAATCCTTTTTTCATGAAATGGGTCATATATAACAATACAATTACAACGGTTGAAACAAATTTTAGATGCAGCAATCCTTTTTTCTATTCCCTCAAAGACATAGCAGTAAGCGTAGTCAATTGTATATAGGAAACAAAACAACACATCTCTCCCCAATAAATAAAGAGGATATAATTATAACAGATGACGGTTTAAATGAGTTCTTCTACATAATTATATACACATATAAAAAGATAATTCAGCAACAGAATCCATGCACTTACTTTTTCCGAGCTCTCTCTCGATGGAGGTAAAGGCAAGTTTACAATGACTAGACTTTTCCCTTCTTCATCACAAAACTCTTGTAGTTTGGGAGCAAAATCCTGGAAAAGAAAAAAAGAATGCAACGTCTTTTATAACAGAACATATTTAAAATAAAATTAACCACCAAAAAAACAACTACAAACAAAATACATAATAATATAATTGACAGGGAGGCAATCACCGCAAATTTTATTGTCCAAGGAAAAACCGCAGTAGCA
Source organism: Corambe burchi (assembly GCA_031762895.1). Lineage (NCBI taxonomy): Eukaryota > Metazoa > Mollusca > Gastropoda > Nudibranchia > Onchidorididae > Corambe > Corambe burchi. Next base: position 10,451 of record JAUEKR010175396.1, read on the forward strand.
GACGGGATCATTGCCATAGCAGCTTAAGCAGTCCAAAGCTTCTAGCAACTGAACTAACCACGCCGTCAAAAATAATGCCATAATTATATGGTCCAACAACATGCTGTTATTGGGAGGTTCCATTAGAGATTTATTAATTCTTTCTATTATTTTTTTCCCATCCAAAATTTAAATAATTGTGCTAAATTTAAAAAAAAAAGAATATTATTACTAAATTAATTTGTCATTATTATCACAAGAGCGATATAGAGATATATGATGCTAGCTGGAAATAATATTCACTAACTAAACTAGAAGCTATGTGTTTTGAAAGGTGTAGTGGTCTGCAATAACGACGTGGAAATTTACCTAAAAATATTGGCATTCACTTAAAATGAAAAGCTGAGGCTAAAAATAAACACCAAGACTTTAAAGTGACATCACAAGCATCTTGAATAAATTATGTATATTGTGCAGAAATCCACATTGCTCTGGGCTAAGTGATTTTATTTTTTCATTTTTTTCAATTTATCCGAGAATAGATAGGGAAAAATGCACCCTGTATAAAATACTCTACATGTCAGAAAATTTTTAACTGATATTTGAGCTTGCAATATAAAATACACATTTTTTTTTTTACATGATGTAACGCGTCTAGAGTTAGCTATTCTTAGCCCCAATTGAGGACATTATTATCATTATCACACAAAATTTAACAGTGACAACAGACACAGACCAATGATGGGTACCATTAAAAATCTCCTATACTCTCCCTCCATATCTGGGGTCATGCATGCATAGACTCTGAAGATGTGTTTGACGGCGTACGAGTTATCCGAGTTGAACACACGATGGGAATTCATCATTGCCATATTCCAATCCTCTGAGAAATGAGAAAAAAAACAAAACACAAACAATAACTTACAAATTATAAAAAAGGAAGAAATGGTTCAGTTGACTATGGCTGTAGGGATGTTGTTAGGAGACCAGAAAGCAGGTCGCTACATCAGAAGTTTGCTATAGCAGACGTATATAATATTGTAGAATAGGGGTTTTCAAATTAAGTCCATATCAATTAGTAAAGGCTGGAGAAACAGATAGGACAGCTATCTCATTATTTTTTTTATCTGGCCCATGTAAATGGGCTGTTCCATGAAAAAAAGGGTCATTGCATCCAAAAATTGTTACAGCTGAGTTTGCTAGAGGTAAAGATGACTGTAGTTTGGTACTCATAAACAAACGTAGGGTAATATTTAAATAATCTATTATCAGATTTAAATGGTTACAGTACTTTTGAGGTTTACTATTCACATTCATAGCAAACTTGAAAGAAATATGAATGATTAATACTTTGTCAGAGAAGCACTATGAAGCCACTAAGCTAAACCAGCTTGTCTTTCCCAAGAATACAATGCCATAGCATCATTACAAGGTTATGAAATCTAGACCTTTTGTTTATTTTTTTATCCCGATGTCTCTATCTAACCCCTACACAACCACACTTTAAAAAGATCTTCATTAATGTATTACACATTATTGACATATATCTGAAAAAAATATTCTTAGGTCAAATGTAAAAAAGAAGAAGGACCACCCCCCCACCCCCCTCACACCAACACTTATTTTAAACCACAAAAACAAAAGCATTTTGAATTTTGACAAATCACACAAACACAAATATAAAAAATGGAAAAAAAAGAAAGACATAAAACACAAACCTTTGTTAACGTTGATGAAAGGGCCGTCCATCTCCAGAGTAGTGGATGCAAACTCAGGACCTCTAAGATAAGCAGGCTGGTGCAGTTGGACCGTAGATCCGAGAGATGGTTCACTCTCAAGAACTGTCCACCAGTCTCCTGCATGAGAATTTGCTAGAATGAAAAGAAATAGAAAAATGATAAGAAAAAAAAAATGCTACCAGATGTTGAACAGGCTAAAGGGAAAGTAAGTAATTTTGTTATTGCTGTGTTTTTTGTGTATTTTTATTTAGTTGTTTCTTATATGTCTTAACAGATTTGTATTCCAACGGTGTTTAAATAATGAAATTGACACAAAGCAAAAACACAAACAAAATGTTTAGAAGCTCTACTTAATTTCTATAACTTCTAAATGAGAACAAATTTTTAAAAGAAACTAAAATAACAAAAGAACCAAGGGAAAACAAAATTGAAACAATGCAACAATTAGCTATATAATTCATAATACAGCAGTATAAATTAAATTTAAGTTTAAAAGAAAAGCTAAGAGTCAAAGAGGTAACTTTGAGACAAGAAATGTTCTTAGACTTATATAAGAGCAAATTTATCATCGATGATTAGTGAATGCTACCTCTTTCAGAGTAAAAATTCTGGTAGTTCAGGTACAACCTGTGCCTCGTTCTGTGGTAGTTTTTAAATGTGTCTTTAAGCTCCGAAGGATAAAAATAACTTTCTTGGATCTGGAAAAAGTTACGATCAATGCATGAATACCTAAATCAACAATCCCGTGACGAGAATTAGAATCGCTGTCCTCAGCAATATGTCCTCCGTACGCAGCTTTAGACATCCTGTGTTCCATCTCCTGCTTTGTGCGCAGTAAATTTTGAATCTCACTTTCCTTCGTCTCTCTAAATAGCTATATAAGGATAACAAAATCGATAAAAGAGTAAAATAAAACTAATGAAAATGTTAACATCACCCCTACAGTAATTAAAGGCTGGGTCATAAAAAGTAATAAATATCTCAAGTTACTTTCCCTTTACCAAACATATACTAAGACAACAACAGAAAATAACAAACAAATTATTGTGGGGTGGGGAGAAGATAATAATTGATACATAAAAGTTAATACAAAAGACATTTTAAAAACAGTTTATCACCAATAGTCTAAATAGAAGCTATAGAAGCTACAGTAATTGGGCAGTTAATGTTAAAATTATTGAGCCTAATATTCTTCCTCAAATATAGTTTACAACTGAAGGATGGTCATGTGTACACATAAAAAATCACTTTATATTTAACAAACAATTAACAAACAAAATTGAACTACAAAAATAAAGATTGAGAGAGAGATAGATAGATAGAGAGAGAGAAAGAATGAGAGAGAGTGAGAGAGAGAGAATGAGAAAGAGTGTGAGAAAACGATAGTATTAAAAGTTAAGGAGATGTTCAACACGATTAAAACAAAACACAGCTTCTCACCATTAAAGAGATCAATGAAAGAGTCATGTAAAAACAAAAAAAAAAGTGAAAGGCACGAGTATACCTTAAATTGCCGTTGCACTTTATCCCTGTCACTTTCAAAAGCTGAAGCTCGAGCTAAGGCCTCCTGCTCAGCTTCTTGTGCAGCGTCTCGTTCTGCCCTCATGCGAGTGCAGGTTTTCTGTAAGGCCAGCAGTTCCGCCCTCAGTCGTTTATTCTCCGTCTCCAGTTTCTTTTCCTTCTTCTGCATGTTCATCACATCGTTGTCCTTGTTCAGACGATACATCTCAAAGTCCTTGCGGATGCGCTCCACCTCTGGGTTCTCCAAGTCCATTGAGAGAGCCGACCTAAAAATGAACAAGAATTTTGTTCATGCTTTTGTTTTCGTTGTTTTTGGTTTCTAAGATGTAATAAACAATATATCATTTTCAATCTTATCAGATTATTAATTTCCTATAGTCATAAAAAAAAAAAACTTTTTTTATATATTTTTCATATTTTTTTTTGTCTGACTGCCCATTTCCGAAAATAAAATGAATTCCCAATAACAACAAAAATATAAAATCAACAAACAGAATTCTATACAATGAAAAAATAAAAGACCAAACAACTTAGCAATCAGTATATGAGCATAAATAATGTTAAGAAAAAATATTAAAAACTGAATAAAGAAGAATTAAATTTTCTTTTGAGGGGGGAGGGGAGCACATTATATCATATTTCTTGAATTGCTGCCTGCATTGAGTGTTTTACTGCCGTAAAGTGCTATTGAGCATTCCTCAATGAAAATTACCTTTTATAAATTATCCATATTATTACTAATCATAATCATTATTACCTGAGACTTCCACCTTTCGGCTTGCTCCGGCCTAAAGAGCCGACACTCCGGAGACCCAATTTCCCCCTCGGCTTTATCTCAATTGGTATGCGCTTCATCACACCATTTGTGCCTTCCAAGTCCGAGCCAAGGATGTCTTCATCATCCTGTGACCGCATGAAGGAACTGCCGGTCCCCATGGTGAAGAATCGATTCTGGATAAAAGATATTATAATATAAGTACAGAAATTACATTAAATTACTGTATTAAACTACTAGTACTATCATTCAAAACAATATGTTTCATCTATGTTCGCTAATCTAAATTTAGATAGACATCTAGTCGTCGTCTACTTGGAGATCTTTCAATATTT
>JAUEKR010177615.1:0-21886 GCA_031762895.1 Corambe burchi
TCCTAAGAAACTCAATAGTCACTGAGTAATATATTAATTTATTGTTAATTATTATTATTGCAGTATACCCTCTATATTTGAGACTCTCTGTAATCTAGAAACTCCACAAATCAGCATGAAATCACAGGTAGCAAGTTTTTTGAAATATGGTATCATTTACGTGTGTAATCAGGGAAGGATAGGAAATAAGGATAATTAAATTTTCAAGTCCACTAATTAGAGAGGTTAAATCGCATATTTGAAATTATTAGCTTTTAGTTTTCTTTTTTTTTTGTATTCAATAAATACCATTCAACATCTATTAAAAAATCAATTGTCAGAAAAAAAAATATAATGAAATATATACCCTAACAAATACACACAAAAACACTCTCACATGTACAGAATTATATCTAGCTAAACATCAAACTATATTTACAATGACCTTCACAAAACAACATGGCTATACAATGTGTGAATATACAGATGAAATAGGAAGTAATAGGAGCGTAATCAATAAATTATGAATAATAAAGACATATCAATAAAATCCCTGTATAGACACTTAAGACGCAAAAGAATGGAGAAAATATTGGATGGATGAGTACAATTAATAATTTGATGTTGCCTAACTTCAAAGATCATCTACACAGAATCGCCTATTAAAAGTAAAACACCAGTTTTAGAAACTCCATTTTCTTAGATTGACCTTTTTGTATTTTCTCCTTTTCTTTAGCATCTTATCTCTATCAACAGGAATTTTATCAATATTATATGTTTATAGCGTGTGGCCTATACAAGCTGGTACAATATTACTCACAGTATGAAAAGAACTTTAAACATATTGTCGTCAATATCATATTCAATTGTATAAGTCAGCTAACACATTTTTTTTTTGTTTAATTTTTGTTTGCTTCTTTTTTCATTTTTTTTAAAATAATATGCAATAGAAAAAGATGATAAAACCAACATTAAAGTGGCTAAGCATTATTCTTAACTCATATTTTACTAACATTGCAATGGCTCTTTTGTAATATTTGTGTTTAAAGACACTTATGCTAGAACAAGATAATGACGACAATATTGCAGGTATTGATGGACAGTCATGACTATACATTAAGCATCCTTTGCGCACAATTTATTTATTCTTTATCTATATATTTATATTATACATAATAAGTATACATACTTTGCTCAAAATTCAAGGCATTATAAATCTGGATTAATTTGTACCCTGAATTTGATTGATTCAGGTTTAATACTTCTCAGTTTTAATGTGATTTCTTCTCTCAATATGACATAATAAACAATATAAAATGAATCTGATTGGTAACCCTTGGTTAATTTACACAAAACTTCCTAAGTAATATAGATGTACAAAATGTTTTGTAATATATTCCAAACTTGTAGTTAGAAAGAATACCCAGCGTAATCAACTTAATTTATGATATCCACCAAGAAATTCCAATTGCCAATATCTCTTTGTATTGAAACTTTTCTTAAGGAATAATAATTTTATTCCTTATTATAGAAAATTAAGTTATAAATCCTACACAGTGTTTCAATAATAAAACTCTTAATTGCATATGTAAAATTTCAACATAAATTGAAATTACAAAGAAAATAAGGTTATTCCTTAATTCATTTGAGTAGGGAGTGTAACGCAGCAAGCACTGATTTAGACATTGACTGAGTCATTTTGTTTAATTACTCTTTGCTAGCATGTATGAAATGACTGACCATAAAATTCATAAGTCTGATGAACCAAGTGAATATTATAATTATATGATGATAGGATATCACAGAAAGTAAATGGACAAGATAGAGTTTTTGGGAAATCAGAACAAACAGGTGTAAGGTCAATAAAGCCTTTCACGCACACTAGTGAAACAAATGCTTCTGGTATTTTTTTCCCAAATCAATTTTTTTTAGTTTACCATCAAGAGTATTGTTAAAAAATGTAGCTAGAACAAAAAGCGAAAAATGATTTAATTCTAGTGAGCGTGAGGCTTAAAAGTGTGTAAAAGAGGCAAAAATGGGCTCTACCTGTGCTGCTACGACTTCGCAGTGTTGAACTCGAGTCCATTTTGAGACTTGTTGTATCAGAAAAATCTCCACTGCCCAGAGTCAGACTGCAAGAGCTGCCAATTGAACTGGCGCTTGCGTTACCGTCTTTTTTGGAAAGAAGATTCCCGTAGCATGGATAGAAGAACATCCAACCAATAATAATAACAAAAAAGGCCAAGCGCAATTGATAAAAAATATATACATCGTACAATTTAGTGGTACAGAGGTATAGAATAATCAAAGAATTATTTATCAGTCAAATATATAAATTTGATATGCATTCAATTTAATGAAAATATCTTTATTTGGTAAAATAATGTTTTAACTAGTTAAAGAATGAACACGCAAAACAGGAATAACAAAGAAGAACAAATTTGGGACAATCAATCGGTAAGAGTGAGGAATATGTGAGCAAGCACAGCTGTAGTTTTATAATTCCTTGATTAATCCAAATCCCTACAGGTAAGAAATGACAAAACATTGATCATAAGTTGTGCAGCATTGATTTTGTTTAAAGTGCAAAATTCTTAAACGAATTCTAGTATACAGTCCTTTCTTGACTCATATGTATACAATCTAGACATTGTTGAAAAATTCACAATAAAGGAACAAGAACAATTTAATGGGTAGACATTAAGTATATTCTTCAAAATGCAATGTGCAATAGAAGTACTTTTCAACTATGAAATCATGCTTTTCAAATAATAAAATTATTATAAATGAAATCGACAAAGCAATTATTGAGTCAACTAGTATACTCAGAACCAGACTGGAAAGAAGTAGGCATCACTTCATTAGTAATATCATATTTCCTAATTGATAATTATAAACTATAAAGAGGATGGATAGTGATTTCTTAATAAGAAAGTCTAATTTGAGATTAAAGGAATGCAAACATTTTAATGACTCCTCTGGTTGACTTTTGTTATTCAATGTACTTAATAAGACTATGGATAGATAAACTCCAATAACTCCCAAACCACATCTCCTTCAAACAACCTCAACAACAATATTTTAATTCAAAGTCAATAGCTTCTTCATATATGTATATAAAATAATCACAACATCTAAACAGGAAAACAAGTTTTGATAGGGCTTGTTTTTCTTTTTTAAATTATTATAAAATGAATAATGTTGGTTAAAACAAAAATGAACAAATAGAAAATCAAATGATTAGTTTAAACAATCAAACAAGACAGAATGTACACAGGAAAAATTGAAACTTTAATAATAATAGTAATAATAATAGTATTCAGCTGATTATTGACACATGACTAAATGATTGATTAATCTAACAGTTCATTTGGTTCAACCACATCATGAATTATTGAAATACAACATTTTATTAAATTACTAATACATTAAATCATTTATATAGAGCGAGTTCAAGCTCTATTTACTGAATATTAACAGATTAGATAATATTAGTAATATAATTTGTTGCGTAAGATTTCTTTGTTTTACTCCTATTATATGGTCCTAATTAACCAATCAGATAAACTTTTTATTTATTCACACAAAAGCATAATGATGACCATGAAATAACAATATAATCCAATGAACAAATTTGACTGATGTAGTAGATGATTTGAGAGTGGAAAATAAAAATCAACTCAAAATTTTTATACTAAATCTATTTTGAATAATTATTATATGTCTATATCATTGAAGGGTAATATAAACAAGTAAGATTTAATCAAGTTAAATCTACAATAAGAAAAGATTTATGTAATAAATCCTCATAACAGAATAGTAAATTGAGACAATAGCATTAAATACAATGTAACAATTGTATGAACACACAACAACAAAAGAAAAAAAAACTTCATTGAAAAAGAAACTTTAGAAAGGAATTTTAAAATGTTGACACCAACTTATAAACAAAAACATTAATCATTAGAAATTTGATGCCTAACCTTGGTTTATATTAAGAAAAGGCTAACAAAATTGACCACAGATAATGATATCATAAACAAAATGAATACATGATTTAAAACTTGAATCTTCCTTAAATTAATTTAGAAAATACATAGTAATGATGATATGGATCTAATATAATCAAATATTACATACAATTTCCATGCTTAAAAAAGAAATAATCAAGGTGGTGTTTCTTGTATATATGATAATAGACAAAGATTAAAAAGGAAAAAGACATGTTCAACCACAATTTCAAGAGAGTACAATAATAATGCCAACTGACTTTTCACAAGGACGCCAATAATAAGGAAAAAGGTTAAAGTAGGCAATATATACAGTTGGTAGTTTACGCATAAATAAATGTATAAACTAACCATACTAAATTAATAAGACAAGAATAATATTTTCACAGTAAGACCTTGCCATTCTATTCTCCATAGTACTGACATTCTTACATAATGCCGGCTAATCATTACAATATTCTAAAGTTAAATTCTAAATGCTGTTTTGCATAAAGTGTAGCATTATTTCTTTATAAACAACACATATTTTCATATTATTTAATCACTAATTGTAGGTGGTACAATAAAGTTTTACTACACAGGAAATTCATTATAACATGGTGAGTATAATTTGTAGCTACATTTTTGTTGATAGATATTGTTTCATATGTGGTAAACATGGAAATCAATATTTTTTTTAAAATTTGATATAAATAATATGAAGTACAAACCAATTGAAGCAATTACTTCATCATTACAACTCAAATTTCATGCTATTAGAAAGGAGAAAAAAAAGTAAAATGACTAATCAACATTATTTTTTGACAACCATTGTTGAAGAAAAAATATGACTTATTCTTATGATTATTAATCAATTACTATGCATACATTTATAAATAATAAAAATGTCACATTACCTGGTACAACACCAACACTGTCATCAAAATCAAGTTCAGACATGTCGCTGTCGCTAAGTCCTCTAGAACTGACTGGAGGGGAAAGGTGATCCTTGCGTGGATCATACGGATCTTGGCTGGTTTTCTGCAAAAGATTTTATACAGATGGTAAAAATGATATTTATTAACTTTTGAAAAATGTACATCACTTTCCCCACTTTATCATTATTTGGAAATGTATTAAAACTAGAATGTCAATGACATAGCCAGCTTAAAGTGGTGGTGATAATAATAAGTATCATGTTATATTTTTCTTTCTTTCTTTCTTTCTTTGCCATTTCCCATCCTACCTTTCGGTGTATGGATTTTTAGAATCCCATAATGACTTTCCTTCATTTTACTCTGTTCTGGGACTTCCTATTTTCTTTGGTGAAAGTTAAATTTCTCTAACCCAATACCTCCTTAATATCCTCTATCTATGCTTTATGGGGTCTGTCTTTTAAGTCTTTTTACCTTGGGTTTTATCTTTGAATACTGTTTTACCAATTCTTTTATTTTTCATTTGATTTACATGACAAAACCATCTAAGTTGGTTATTTTTTGTATTACTTTTAATGTCGTTTGCTTTAATTCGATCTTGGATTCTGATTTTGTCTCTTCTAGTCTTCTCTACACCTCTTCTAAGATATTTAATTTCAGTGGCTTGCATTCTACTGTATCTCTAACTGTTACATTTTTTCATGTGTTATCATCATGGAAATATGATAAGAGAGAGAGGAATATAAAATGTTCAAGTTGTAACAAGATGTTCTAATTCCTTCTTTTTCCATTATATGACATAAGAAGACTGCCAGTCTATCTATTAATGATATCTGATTGATTTTCCTCTTTAATTATATGCTCATTAGTCTTGTTTGATGTCCAATGTATATTGAGTATTTCCTACAAAAAGGGATTCAAGGATTCAAAATAATTTTTAAGTTAAACAAAATGGTTATGTCAAGAGAATGAGCAAGAAATTATTCTCTACATATTCTCTCAATACGATGAAATTCATTAAAAACAGAATAATTTTCATTTTCTTTAACTACTACTCACAGATCTAGGAGAAGAGGCTGGTAATGGAAGGCTGGAATCGTGGTGGTCTAGTTGGTACCAATAAGGCTCATCGTTAAGGTTAGCAGACGTCAAGTCAATTAAAACCTGAAATGGAATTCACGATCACATGGATATATTCAATTATAATATATAATATAGTTTGTTTAAAATAAACTCATTTATGATAAATTATCTGATAAAATAAACTCTTGGTCACACTTGTTTTCCTTAAATAAGTCCACACCAATAAAAACCAAGTTAATCTCAAAATGATTTAAATCAGGCTTAACACTAGATCAAATAAACTTTTCCTGCCAATTGTAGCCCACTTCTTCTTCAGCACACTAATGCTGGCTTTTAAAAACTACAAACTTTGGTGTCAGAGTTAGAAAGGTCTATATTCTATATCCTTACCTACTGAGGAGTAGATAGCCTAAAGAGGGTTAGTGGAAAGATATATTAGAGAGAGAAGTTGAAACTTTGAACAAATAAATATAGAATTAGATGTTTAGGTTAGTATTAGAATAACTAGGATAGAGATATTTGGAGATGTTTTGATTGGTAGATATTGATTTTACAACATAATTGTTAGGATTATTCATTAATAAAAGTTAGACAGTAAAATTAAGTTAAGAGTTCGTATATAGTTCAATTTTTCTTTTAAAGTTATTTGTTTTTTGGTGAATTGTTAGTGAATGGAATCTTTTATCTTGACCCAACAAGACCTGTCTAATCCTGATCACCAGATTTTGTCCGCTACAATGTATATTATATGTAATTTTCTATACTTTGACTGACCTCTCCTAAAAACTGACTGGGAGCCATTCGGTCGTAATCCCAAACGGTGATCTCCAGCAGTCTCTCATGCATATCAGATTCTTTGACCGGGCAGTAAATGAAGGTTTGGTTCCAGTTAGGGTCAATCGTGTTGGCCACTGTTTTTGTTCTCCGCTTGCTTTTCTCACTGAAATTATAAAACCGACATAATATGTCAGGATCACTTTTCTATAACATCTTAATCGATTTCTTTTTCTTTTAAAGCTCAGCATAGATTGTATATTATTCAGATTATCATACCACAGTTGAGCAGTTCATCACCTCCCCAATACATACTGCTCAAAGAAAATGCTATAACCTATAATAATGTTAAGGTTACTTTTCAATGTAAACCTCAATTGTTTGGAGCGAAAAAAAGAAAAGAAAAGAAACATTAACTTCTCTTTAAAACAATATGTAATTGTAGCGCAACATGAGTAAAAATTAGCAATGTTTCTCTATTTGTTTCATTACATGATATGAAAGTACGACATCATAAATGTAGCATTTTAATTTAACTTTAAATTATACGAGAAATAGTCTATGCTATGTGTTAAATCTTGGGTTGAAGTAGGAAATAATAAATGCAATTTTTTTTATTATTCTAAACAAAGTTTTTCAGTATGTAGAACTTCAGAGATCTATTATATTATTTTTTATCATAATTATGACAAAATTTAAAAATAAGCACACACAAAAAATCAATGTGCAAAAAAAAAACTTACCTTCTATCTGGTAAGAGGTATATTTTACAAAATGGGTTGCGGAATTTCCCCATGTCGGTTAAAGTGAGGTCTATGGCGTTGATCACAGTAATAAGCAGCTGGTAACCACTCAAATCGTACCATAGTTTCACCTGGAAAGCAATAAAGGACAAAAATATAATTTATCATAGTGAATCTATTATGTGACCAGTCACAGTGAGACAGTAAATCTAATGCACAATTAAAAGATTTTTAGTCGAAATCATGAAAATTTGTAATACTTCTTCTTCCTAATAAAACCAATTTTAGATTAATAGCCTATGATTTGATGGAGTGATATTCATTTAAACTAAGTTAATACCTCTTTAAAGGCAATAATTTTATAAATTCGCTGGTGAAGTTTACCAAAATAAACTGTAAAAATTTGGATGAAGAACATTTAAATAAATGAACAAATGATAGAAGAAGAATATTAATTTAGATGCTTAATCTTGATGATTCATTGAATAAATAATAAAGAATAATGAAGTAAAGCCAAACAAAAAGTTAAGTAGGAATTTTATGCAAACCGCTTCATTGGCTTATATTTCAATTTGATAAATGTACCATTTGTCTATGGGATGGACTTCAATGGGCTAAGGCTAATTTTTATTTAATAGAGAACTTCTTAATGCTCAGAATTCTGCTTATAAATTATGAAAAGTTTAAAGAAGGGTTTAATATTATGAACAGCGTACAAATGAAAAAAAAATTAAAGATTAATCCTAATCCTTTTCACCTGGAGTTTTCCTGTAATGGGAGGTGACAAAGGCCGAGACCGCTGCCTTGCTCTGGGTGCCACTGCATTACTCATAGAATGCCGTGACCTCTGAGTATCCGGTAAGGCTTCTTTCAATCCGTAATCTAGGAACAATAAATAATAATTAAATACATATTGAGAGAAAGCGCAATAATAATAGCTGGCTGCAATACTCAAACATACATAAAAAAGGAAATATTGTTCTTATATATCTCACTTATCACCAAAGTCTGAAGGTGCTTTACATCTCATTTACTCCCCTGGCCAACAGCAAACATTTAACACTGATGAACCATGCGCCTGTTAGGCGTATTACAATTGTTTTTACAGACAATATAGCTGTCATAACGGCCAGGCACTCTATTTCACCAGAGTTCAATGAGACAATCGACGCAAATTTTCTTGCCCTAGAAAAAACCACAGTAGCGGGCAGGAATCGAAACCTAATTCATTGCCGTAGCAGCCAGAGTTGTTCAACGCTTCTACCAACTGAACTAACCACGTCGCCATACATAATGTTGCATTAAATGGTTAACTGAAAGATGAAGAGTTATCAAGATACATAATAAAATAATTTAAAAAAACAAGCATACTAACATGTTTTTATCATGAAGATCACATGTCAAAATCAATAAGAGATATTCTAAAGACTATCTATGCCCTTTCAATCTCAATAGGTATCAATTCTTGCAAATGATAATTCTAGTTCATACATATATGCACTGTTAAAATTGATATCAAAAGGTCAACATAAGATATAAAGAGAAATATGTAATGTATAGGGGTCATAACAGCATAATTAGAAAAATAATACAGTAAGACATGGATGAAGTAAAAAAAGAACAAAATATAAGTAAGAATGTTGATGTATTTATTGTGTATGAGGAAGAGGAGAGAGAGAGAGAGAGAGAGAGAGAGAGAGAGAGAGAGAGGGGGGAGAGACAAAGAGACAGACAGACAGACAGAGACAGACAGATAGAAAGAGAGAGATAGATATATAGAAAGAAAGAGAGAAGAGATAGAAACAAAGAGAGACAGATAGAGAGATAAAGAGAGGGATAGGGAGTGGGGGGCAGGGAGAGATGTGGGGAGTAAAAAAGACATTATAAAGTTACAAAAACAAAGATGAGTGAGAGTAAACGAATGTAAAATATAATAACAAGTTGAGCCAAACTCTATTAAAAAGCGTAATTGTTTACAGCAATGAATAAATCATACCTCTGGCATGATCTGTAAAGGAAGGTTGCACTCCAGGTGGAGTTTCACCGTGTCTGTGAAGTAAGTAAAGAAATGTTAGTTGAAAAATGCAGTAAAATCAACTTCAAGATTTTCCAGCATATCATTATAATGAAAAATATACCTAAATTTATCACATTAAGTCTTTTAACACTTAAAAATTAAAAAGTGAACACTTATATAGCGCATTCCCACTTATTTTTTAAATGCTCAAAGCGCTTTACAAATACCATCTCAACTCCTAGTGGAGCATACAGACGAGCTGCCTGAAAGGCGCGTCAGCCTAGCATTCTGACAATATCCTTCTCTGCCAATAGTCAAATACTCATTAAACCTGAGTGGGGTGAGGAAATGTGTGTAAAAAACCTTTCCCGAGGATTTAACTTTATGCCGCTACTAAGCGGATTTGAGCCCAGGACCTCTCGGTCAAGAGCTGAGTGCCTTATCACTAGACCACAGAGCCACTTAAAGTATATGAACATCATATCATGATAGATATATCCTGTAATTAATACATATAAGTACGAAGGCAATCATGTTTTTCACCTCAGGCACAAAAATCACTATAAATTTCTTCAATCATCAAGGAATAAGGAAAAATAAAATAAAGTTGTACACATCTTTCTAGGTTTTGTTATTTAAGACTAGTATAGATTTCCTTAAGTCTAATTTTTGGCTATAAATCACTAAATAAACAGCAGCTACCATTGACTTCATTAGTAGCAAACTCCATTGTACCGATTTTGGAATAGCATAACAATAACACTAAAAACAACTGTTCCAACAAACTTAACATGCATCAATTTTTTATGCGCTTCCCCCTTCCTCCCATCCTTTCCAAATGACATTGATACAAACATAATTAACTAAACTTTTTTTTTTAATTTGATGCATAAGGGTTTTAAATCTAATCGTTCCATAAATATCTCTATCAATGTCTCTTCGATTTTCCTTTTCCTCCCTTTTGCTTTCTTTTCAATGTTTACCTAGCATTTCTGTGCACAATAAGTTCAACTTGAGGTTCTTGCTTAGACTCCAATATGATGTCATACACTTCTTCAAACGTAGCTCCTTGTAATGATCTGCCATTCCATTCTACAACTTCGTCTCCTGAAAATAGTCAATCATTATGAGAATGAAAATTGGATAATCCAGAGAAAATTATACAATGAATTCATGTTTTTATTTTTGTTTCATTTCAATAACAGCACAATACAAAGTGTAACCAAAGGCAACATAGCATCACATAAATGCTCTTGACCACTCTCCCCACCCCTTTCTCTTCATACACACACTCACACATTCAACACACACATTCACCTTTAACGTGCCAACAGTAATACTCCACTAGTTGAGTTAGATGGCATACTGAAAGAAGAACACACATTATCTTATCTAGAATGGGCTCAACACAAACATTGTCATTATCAATTGTTCCTCTGTAAAAGTCGTTACAGTCTAAATTCAGAAAGCCCAATATTTCATGAAAATCACACAACACAACATTGGCCTACAATGAGCTATCTGTCATTTGGAAGTTCCGCAATGGTGAAACTTGATTGATCAGTAATCATAAGGAATTATTCATTCTAGACTTCATTCCCCCAAATCACGAGTCAATATAAAGGGTACAGAGGTGGGTATTTCAATTTATCATCCTAATTAGTTGTAAGCAGATGTGTGAACTGATAACTTAGTGATATATAATATCTACCTGGTCTAGAGCTAAAGGTCTATAAGTCTAGTGACTCTTCCGATTTAGATGTCTTCGTTCAAGACCGAAATCAATACATATTACTTATTGCTACTTATAGTAGATTCCCGATACAGGTTCTGTTAAGGCTCCTCTTCATAGGACTCTATCTGATTTTGCCGAACCTCTTATCCTCTTGGAGTTATCTTAATTTTGGCTTTGAAATCATCATACAACATTTCTTGGTCTGACCAAAATATATCAAGACGATTTTTGAAGGTATTTAAGGAGGCCGCTGTTACAACCGATGATGGTAGATTGTTCCATATGTTTGCAACTCTTAGAGAAAATGAATGTCTTCTCACATATCGATCAACTATGAATCTAGAATATGTGTTATTGTCATTATTAACTATCTAATTAACACACATACAAAGATGTCTAGATGGAAAATATCATTACAGCGAGTTATAATTAATATAGTATGGCTTATTAAAGGGTAATCTAAGACAAAAGACTAATCTAGAGAAGATAAGTAGACATAATATTAAGAAAGGTAACGCCAAATATTTTGAATCTACTATACACCATAGAGTATTAACTCTACAGATAGGCTACTAGACTAGTCTATTCCCTGTCCACGATGTCCGAGATTCTTCCATGCGAGGATTGACCAGACCAGTCACCATAGGACCCATACCACATGTCACCCCACTCTTCCGTGGTCAGTCAAATTATGGCCATCGTCGACATCATTGGACGAACATTTAAATTTCACTTGAAGACTAAAGTAACCTATCTAGATAGACAATTAGGCGCCTGAAATTATCATTTTTCATCAGTCAGCCTGTAAGGAGTCAAAAGGGTTCCCTACCAAGTTTATAAAAAATGGCGGCTTTCAAATTCTTCTAGTTCCAGTAACTTATTAAACATGAATTTTCTGTAAGTGAAACTCACCAGATCTTAAATGACCGACAGTATCCGCAATGCTTCCCTTTTTGACTTTGGTAATGAAGGCACCGAGTTTTCCCGTTTCAGACATTTTCCCTCCGATAACTTTCAAACCTGGCACATTTGGATAAAATAGGAATGGAGAAATGAAAAATGTAAACGAGAGCAAGTAGACCCACTAACCCATTAAAATAAAGAAATAGGACTGGTAACTGGCATTTAAATACGTCATGCATATATTATAAGGAATATACAAAAGAAAAATGATGGAATACACTTTAGATTAAGGAGACAAAGAACTGTTCTGTCTTTGTCTCCATAATGTAGAGAGCATTCCATCATTTCTATATTGCATATTCATTAATATTGCTCTACTGTGGCATATTGATATTATGCATACATAAAATAGCATTAAATCTATGAAAAAGGCAATAATTAGAATGATACTATAGAAATGTTGATACATTAAATCATAAAATATAGTTGTTGATTTACAATAATGCTATTAAATAATAATAAAGTGAGACTCTAGTCTAAATATAGACATTCAATGAGTGCATATAGAACACATCATTGTAATATCAGTATTGGAATAAATCACAATATTTGGTTGTTAATCAAATTAGCTACATTGTCCTTTACAATAATATATACTCATTCTAGTGTTAATTATTATCGTTATTAATGTATTTACACTTTAATATTTAGTCTTAATAATATGATTATGATTCACGAAATAGGTGGATGCGACTATGTTTAGAGCTAAAACAAATGATTTGGCATCATTCTACCTGTCGTTCTAAATGTCAATATAGATTTACTATGGTGTTGGCAAACCCATTATGTCTATTCAATAGTATACTGTTGTCAAGGACTACTTAAATAGGGACGCCCATGGCTGATGCTCAGCAGTTTCTATCGAAGACGATTGTTTATTTTACACATACATATGTATCTATAAATTAATCATCTCTAAATAAAATAGTACTTTTTGACTACTGTTAATGATTGAGCTGATAGTCCATATGGTAGAATTGTTACTATTCGATTAAATGCTTCATAAACATAATGATAATAATGGCTAAATAGATACATTTACATGTTATTGCTAGCCAGTTCATTATTGTTGTTATATTGCATTTACCTTTTATCATATTTATGAAGACACTATACTATTCTGAGTATATTATATTATACCAATTGGATGCAATAATATTTATAATAAAAAAACAACATCATAATATCCTTTATGTTGATCGAAAGGCAAGCCAAAACAAAATTTCGTAGATGATTTTTGTCTCGGTCATAAGAATTATTAGCACAAGGCATATTTTACAGACACCTTGCGTGGTATAAAGATAACTAGATGCTCAAGTACAATGTCCTTGATTTTCAAATAATAATTTTTTTTAAATCAACCAATAATCAGGGTCTACGGATAAAGTATGTCTAGCTGCATAATTTATATGAACAGATATGAGGCGAGGGGTATTAATAAATCATAATAAGAGACAGAGTATTATTAAGCAAACCCAAGAATAGACAATATAGCAACGAACGAAGAGGAGAAAGTAATTAAATGAATCATGGTTAGAACGGGACTCAAACCCACGACCCTGGCACTGAATCGTTTTGTCAAGAAGAAAGAACACTCCTAATGACTAAGGCACTCAAATTCAGCAAAAATTGAAACTTCGTAACCTAGTGAATCTTACTGATTCCTTCTGGACTAAGTCGATTTTCATTTTAACCATGATTTTTTCATTATTTCATCTTCTTTCGCTTTTTCATTGCCTATTCTAGAGTTTCCTTAATAATTCCCTGTCACTTATCATAATTAATATGAAATGATTTACTAATAATTAGACACACGATGTGTTCTGTCTGTTATGGGAGTTACGCAATGATTTCTTTGACCAATGAATGTTATAAGATATTATTGAAAAACAACTTTGTTCGATGATATAATATTGAGATGCATGATATTTCATATTATGATATTTATGCTATAAATACCGTCTTCGTTACGGATTGAATTCGCTACATACAACAACAAAAAAGATTACCAAATAATAATTAGGTATTACAATTATAACATTGTTATAAACATAAATGATAATAATGTATTTATATAGCAGCATATTATGAATCTCATCATATTCCATCGAAATAATGGAACTGGTTGACACAATAGAAATTAACATTGATAAAATGTAACAAAGATAGAATTTCTTTTCTTTTTTTAAATTCAACAAAAAACATGCTAATTATAACATATTTCATCTATTATACTTTAATAATAGTAATAATAAATGCATAATAGGATTAAAAAGTGAACAATGACAGGCAACGTATTGATGCATACTGGTGATTGAAATCTTTCTCATTGAAAGAAACTTACAATTATTATATAAGATGAAAAAGACATCAATAAATTATACAAACATAATACAATGATAAAATCAATAATAGGGTTTAGGAAAATGATAATGATACTAATGATAATGATGATGATATTTCAATGATAAAGTTGACAATGTTACGATTTGTTGTTCACCATTCCACAAAAATATTGTACCACTATTAGTATTTAATAATAGGATTATCATCATCAAAAATGTCTTAAATGTATCACCTAAAGTTGGTATTGAATTTTCTGTGTGATATGATATTACGGCAATAGAGGATTATGTTGATTAATATTTTAACAATACTTTTTATACAACTTAATTATAATCCATTCTCTCGTAAAAAATAATAAAATTTGATCATACCAGATTATATTATATATCATTTACTCGACTAGAATATTGAGTTATTTGGACAGTATAATATCTAGTAATGGATTTGAATATATATACTTTTATTTGATAATTTTTAATTATTTGACACAAAATTCTGTTATGTCTAGACTCTACTCAGTAAAATGTGATTTCAATTAGAGTTAGGTCTATAATATAACTCGAATGGAAAATGAAAGTAAGAGGAAAACATCTAGATTGTAAGAAAGAGAGCTAGGCCCCAAAACACAAAGTAATAAAAATGCAAAAATAAAGTGCAAACGATTACCCTAACGTCAAACAAAAATAAAATTAAAGCAATCAAAGAAAAAAACACACACAAAAATGGTAAATTATAAAAGCTACAGCAAAACTTCAAATCAAAACAAATTTAAAAAAAAACGAAACAAAAAATGGCACAAACAAAAACATAAAAAGAAACAACGAAAAAACATAAAGCAAGCAATACAACTTTGATGAATACTATAAAAAAAACAAAGCAAAAGAAATATGAATAAAAAAAGAAATTTTAAATAAAAAAAGTATAATTTACACACAAAAATGTTTTAAAAAACAGTAACTAACGTATGAACAAACAGAAATGAAATAAATCAACCCATGATCAAATCATCAACCAACGAACAAGCAAACAAACAAACATACCAAACAGGAAAAAGACCAATGAAAAGTAGCCTAATATTATAATAATCTATTTTGAAATTAACGTTTTATGTTAAGCACTGACTTCGAGAATGAAATAAATGTCATATATTCTTCATTCTCTTCTTCTTCTTTTTTTCCTTCTTCTTCTTCTTTTTCTTTTTCTTCTTCTTCTACTTCATTGTCTTTTCTTCCCTTTCTTCATCATCTTCTTCTTTTTCTCTTTCTTCTTCGTCTTCTTGTGCTAGTCTTTAAGTATATTTCAACATACATCAATTAAATTCATGGTGCTAGTTATATCCGGACATCTAGTATGTTCAATCTACTGCATGAGTAAAGGCTAAGCATTCTTCCGTTGATATTGTGAGCTTGGTAAACGCGAGTAGATTTACATCATTTATGTTCTTTCAACTATTCAACTCACATAATAATATATGTGAGGATGTTGAGGTTCGTTATACGATGTTTATTTTCAAATCTAAAGTATCCCGTACGAAATCCAGGACTGTGATCCATGGAGCGGGACTAAGACAGAGAATATAGTCTAATATTATATACTATTTTGGAATTTCGGCATAAATGAAGAATGCTCTGTAAGCTATCTAGACATAAGAAGTAGTCTATAGACTTGCGCAATGAATCAACCCCCAGGTATTGAACTCGAATCCGGAAGGACTCAGCTACGCCTATTATATTTATCTATTTTATCAACAATTTTACACGCCTGGTGCTAGGGAATGAAGGCTCTAATACTATCTAGTCCACCTGGATGATGACGGAGTAAAACACTAAGTGTATCGTTGACATTGAAGATTGTAAAAGATCCATGGGTGGTTCAAAATAACAAAGAGTAAGGTATCGTAATATAAATAATAGAATATTATATTGATTCATTATATATAAATAAAACAAATTAAATAAATGAATTAAAAAAAGTTTTAAAAAGATAAAAGTTGTGCTAACAGATCATGCGTCATTAATACAGTGAACAAATAAGATAGTAATTAATATAAATATAAAAAGATAATATTTTCATTGCCTGGATAAAGAGTGTGAGTGTATGGGAGGAGTGAAAAGTTAAAAAAAGAAGGTAAAAATTATAGGGTCAACATTTAATTCATTATTATGAAACGCTTGAATTTGAAAGTACAACCTAACGCCTTTTTTTTTTCGGAGTGTTTATTTTCAGGTTTTATTCAGCTACCATTAAGAAACAATGAGAATTGAAAAACGAAAAAAAGAAATATTGGCAATATTTCTTCAGAAAAAAACAAAACAAATAATAGTATTTTAACACAGAAGGACATTAAACAAGTAAAAAAAGCAAAGAAATAGTTGAAATAGAATTGATTGTGTTTATACCTAAGGCTTCAGATCGTCCTAGAGTGGTAGAATTTGATGGATAAAAGGTTGAAATAATAGGTATAATTAAGGTGGATACATTGATTATAATAATTGGCATCACAATGTTATAATGATGGTGATGATGACCGTGGTCGTGCCAATAATGATGATGATGATGATAGTGGTGATGATGAAAATATTAACTTTGAAGACAAAAGATGAACAGTATAAAAAGACAATGATGGAAATGGTTATGATGATGATGATAACGATGATCATGATGATGATGGTAAAAATTATGGTGCTGATGATGATGATTATGATGAGGATAACAATAAATGAAAATAAATGATGAAGAAATTTGAAATGGCAATGTTAGCAATGAAGATAATGATGATCATGCATGAAAATGACGATGGCGATGATGATAATAATAATGATAACATGAAGATAAAAGTTGACGGAAAAGCAGCAATTGGCAATAATGGCAATGATGATGATGACGATGATGATAAAGACGAAAAATATGCTAATAGCACGGTAATGATTCCGACTTCCGACTATATCGATGATGACGTATAGTCTAGATGATGATGGTGTATGATAATGATGATGATGATGGTTATGATATTATTAACAAAGATGTTGATGAAAATAATGACAAAAAATGTTCAAGATGAAATTTGCCATTATAAAGATGAAAATTATTAAAATGAAGATGCAATGATAATGATGATAATAATGGCTATGCAGTCACCCCGGATGTTTTATTTAAGCCAGTACATGGTAATATATTATAATATAATGCAAGATAGTTTATATAGTTATAGCATGATGGTGATCATCTCTGATGGGTGCACATTTGAGTATCTGTATATTATATATTAATATAAGCAGATACAATGTGCAGTGCTGTTGTTTTTCAGCTATATATGTATAAAGCTTTATATATATAATATAACACATTGTATCATAATAATATCAACGGCGGCAACAGGTTCTAACGTAAGTGAATTTTTTTTGTCAAGCTATACAGAAAAATATATACAGGTGTTGTTTTTTTTTCTTTTCTTTATTGCCTTTTACCTACTCTACCTTTCGGTGTATGGATGTTTAGAATCTCGAAATGAGCTTTCTCCATTCTTTCCAGTCGTCAAAGTTAAATTTCTCTTCCCCAATTCAATGCCCCTTTTAATGTATTCGACCCACTTTGTAACAAAGATTCCACTGTTAAAAATAGAAGATACGATCGTGGCGTGCTAATATTTAGCTGATAATTACTCCATAGGTATCATTTGAATTTATACCATGCCATACTGATTATACCAAAATGAAAGAGCACCTAATCTTAAATAAATATGGCCATAAGGCATATTTTTGTCAAAGTTAGCTTACGTTATAACGTGTTGTCTTTAAAATATATATGCTGATATGCATATAATATATATATATTGTTTACTAAATTATACAAAACCAAATTATGACATATGATAGTAGTCATAATAAAATGCAATTGTCAGTGAATGAGACGATGATCCGAGGGTACAATATCCACTGCATTGCATCGTCAATGCAAGCATATTACGATAATTGCATACTCTCAATATATGGTGACAAAACATGATGAAATGCCAATGGTTAACATTCTATGAGTTGGTCATAGCTGTGTTACATTTATAAATCATAATTCTTTTCAAGACCACAATTACACTACTTAAACAAGAAATAAGCTTATTCAAAATGTTCTGATACTGACAAGATAACGATTTTATACACTCTTCTTATTATGATCATTTAATATCTAAAACACTAATTGATGTGTGAAACTAACGTCACATGTATGAGCATACACAGCTCACATACACAATACATATACAATAACAACAGCAATAACAAGACAAGATAAAATCTTTCATTAAAAACAATGGCGCCCACATATCTCAGTAGACATACATGACATATAATTTTCGACTTGAAACCAATCATAGCCAAACATAGACAGAATGTTACAATGTTACGCAATGCATAATTTATAACTTAGACAACGAAATATAGAATGAAGTTAGACGTCTTTATATACACATACAATTAATCTTGAAAGCTTTGGCCATAATGAAGCTAGAATATTTTTCTTCAGTTTTTTATAGCTAGCCTGATAATTGCTTAATAGTCCAATAGTAAGATACGTAAGTGGCCATTGTTGAACTTGTTCCAAATGACAGGAATCTTGTGTGGTTTTGTGCTTGTATTGTTGTTGGGATATTTTGTGTTTGTTATTGTGTGTATGTTTTATGTGTGTTTCTTTTATTTACTGTCGATTTATTAAAATTGTTACTTGGTCTAGAAATTTTTGGCAATAAGTGTCTACACATTTAACAAGTTACCGAAAATAAGACAATTTCTGGCTTCACGATGGTCAATCCGTAGGACTGTAATTTGATCATGAACAATACAACCTAGAAATACATGCTATCTATATCAAAAGGAGCCATTGAAGACATGGATAATTGAACCTATGATAGGCAGACTTACCCAATATAGCACTGGAGTCGTCGCGCTTTTCACCCCCGCTTTCTAAGACAGTCTTTTTGAGGATCATGTGACCAATCCATTTGCTCCCATCAGCTGAATACTGCCACGTGACCGGATGCTGTCAAATAGTGACGTCATTAATAGGGATAGGGAAAAGGGGATTGGTATAAGGATGGGGGAAAAGTAAGGAAGTGATACCAATTCGGGAAGAAAGGATAAATAAAAAGAGAACACGATTAGCTCCGATTCCTTCTGTGTCTTAATCTTAGCGATAATTATAATTAGTAACCATAAATAACTTAAAATAATGTTACGTAATCATTTAGGCGTTTATCTTAGAATGCTGAATATAGTTAAAGCAATAATTATCTATAATAATGATTAAAGAGAGGTATGTTGCAATTACTTATCGAAAATATGCAGTAAAATAATTAAGTAAAGGTAAAATAAATATCAGAGGTAATAGCATAAACTATTTAAATCAATTGTCTAACTATCTAGCTTTGGTGATAATAATATCAATTCATGATTGATATAACATAACAATCCTGATTTAATAATAATTATTATAAATTAAATAAATATGATAGTCATCATAATTAATCATAATTGATATGTTAATAATATTGATGCCTTCAAATGGTATAAGAGTTCATGGACTACTTAATGAAAAAAAGTAATAAAAAATGATAAACATATAAAAGAATAAATCGCATAGTGATTCAATTGAAATAATACAGCAAATTTTTGAAATGTGTCAATCTGACAATCTGTTATGCAAATTCATAAATTTTGAAATTGTGAGTGTGTTGGTGGTGTGGAAGCATTGAAGAGTTTCGTGTTTCAGTTTTCATTTGTCTCTTATTCCAATATTTGTTTTTTAACCTGCTTTTTTGAAAGTGGAGACGCCTTTTTGGAGCAAACAACAAGCTAAAACGAGCCACCACATAAGCACATTACTATCTAGAGCGCTCGTAAATTAATAATTAGTTGATATCAAAGCACATTCTAATGCCATGCACGCAGCACTCCATCACACTACACACCAATCTAGCTATATTGTACAGCTAATCGAATTCAGAGCAACCTCTGAAGAACAACATTTGTAAATAGCGATAATATCTGAATAAAGACAATGTCTAAATTACGATAATGTCTGAATAACGATATAGTCTGAATAACGATATAATTTGAATAACGACAGTGTCTGAATAACAATAACGTCTAAATAGCGATGTCTAAATACCGATTTAGTCTGAATAACGACAATGTCTTAATACCGATGTAGTATGAATAACGACGATGTCTGAATAAGGAAAATGCCTAGGTAACGACATCTCTGAATAACGACCATCTCTGGATAAAGAATTTTTTCTGAAGTTTTTTTCTTTTTCTTTTTTGTGAGCCCGAAATAATTGTTCTTTATATATTTTGTAAGTTATTTCTAATAATAACATAAGAATAACGACATCTCTGAAATAAGACATAATCATTCTCCTGTCATTGGCTATATCGTTAATCCGAAGCATGTACCGTAATTCTTAAAGGAAGTATGTTTCGAAACGGAAATACTTGACCTAATTACTAGCATAACGCCGTTAGTCGCATTGAATAATAATGTGACATAATTGGAAGTAACGAAATTATTCTTACTAATGATTTATTTTTAATCGTAACTGAATATTCAATTCAACAAATGCGTCAAAGTAGTACAACGTTGAATTTTTGCTTCTATTTTTTCTGTGTAGGTACATTTAGTTTAGTTAAGCAATTCTATTTAATATCAAACTTTGATAATTGCTTGATTTTCTACGCATACAATGTAATACAGTTTCTTGATTGAAACATGTAATTGATGAACCCTTCCTTTATAAAAAAAAGATACAAAAACAATTAAGAACTCTTTAATACGCCTATACTAACTAACATTAAACCAAATGTTAGAACTAATATATCAAACTATTATAAGTATTATATTGCGATAAAAAAACAACACGGAGACAGTTTTTAAAGCATTCAAGTTTTTTTTCTAAACATACAATAACTAACACCAGTGTTATTTACCTTCACCGACAACAAAAATAACCAGAGAAAAACTCAAATAATATAAAGGTATAAAAACAAAAAAGAGAAGAAAACATTTGTACATAAGGGATGAAGTCAAAACAACGATGTACAAGAAGCATGTAAAAGCGTACCCAATTTGAAAAAAAGAATAAAACAAAAATCATGCATTATCATCTTAAATCACAACCGTCCCTAATAATAATATATCTATAATATACTTTCTCTACAACATTAACAATAATAGATCTATACCCTATATCTACATCATTAACAATAATAGATCTATACCCTATCTCTACAGCATTAACAATAATAGATCTATACCCTATCTCTACATCATTA
>JAUEKR010179837.1:0-14784 GCA_031762895.1 Corambe burchi
CAGTATGCATTTGTCTCATTATATTTTCCGCATAGATGTTGAAAAGATATGGAGATAATATACAGCCCTGCCTTATGCCTTGTTCTGCCTTGAACCATTCCGTTTGACCTCCATGTACTCTTACTGTCGCCTTCTGCTCGTTGTAAAGACTTTTTATATGTTTGATGGTATTGATCGGAAATCCCATGTCTATCATTATCTTCCATAAGGTTTCGTGTTGATCACAATCAAACGGCTTTGAGTAGTCAATGAAGCAGCAATAAAGATCATTGTTGAATTCTAGGCACTTTTCAATGATGTTTCTCATATTAAAAAATATGGTCTCGTGTGCCTCTTCCTTGTTGGAAACCAGCTTGAACAATGTTTATTTCTTCACTTATTTTTATTTGTATCCTTTTGAGTATAATTTTGAGCATGATTTTGCTGGCATGACTGATGAGCGAAATCGTTTGGTAATTGCTACTTATTATTAAAACTCGAAGACTGTGTTGCAGTAATCAGAGGAAATACTAATAATTGTAAATTACTTGGTATGCATATTATTATGGTGTCGCTGATTGGGGTTTTCTTCTTTCTTCTTTCAATTTCACTGACTGACGCAATTGTGCTTGAGTATTAGGCTACTGTTGACTGTGTAGGAACATTTCAAAATGTTCCCGGATGGCGGCTTTAAGCGCCTGCTCTTTGCAATCTAAAGCCAACAAGGGATTATTATCGTACTTCGGTGTATACACAGTTTCTCCTAGTTTTTCGTCCGTATCCAAGCAGACTAAATGGCAGATCATACCTACCCTATGATCAGGGTTGTGAAAAACGCAGAACAAGTAGTTGCGTTCACCTGGATTCGAACCCGATCGTTAGATTCAAAGGTAGACGTTGTTACCACTGTACTACTATATACGTTGTCTTTTTTTATTACCTAAATCGAGGGATTAGGCACACTATTAATTAATATGCCTATCAGTACCAGAGTTAAAATATTATAACACCCACTCAAAAACAATACTTTCCAACAAAATTTATTTCTTTAACCAGAATTCGTGCATACTTTGTTGGCATTATTATGGTTTTTTGGTACAAATACAATTATCAAAACAAACAATGAGCTGATATATCTATAAGTAAAAGTACAATAACGTAAGTTTTTAAAACTGAAACAGAGTATAATATCATTCATTCATTTTGAAGTTATAAACTGTGAACAAAAGCAATCAACTGCAAGCAATAAAAGCCCCATGAAAACAAACCAACAGCTAACAAAAACAAAATAAGAAAAAACAACAACAAATGAAAATCAAAACAGCCAAAATTACACTCCCCACTCTCTCCCCCCCCCCAAAAAAAAAATAACAATAATGAGCAAAACACACACTCACACAAGAACAACAAAACGTAAACAAAGCGAAACGACAGCGACATTAACAAGTTACAAAACTATAAACTTTAAGCCCAGTAGTACTTTTTAGGAAAAAAAAAGATAATCGAAAACACAAACAAACATGCATAAATAACACCAATAATTGTTTTACAAAGTAAGAACATAAGCAACCAAAACAAAGCAAACACTAGAAAAAAAAAACTAAAACAGAATAAACCAGTAAAACAAAAACAGTAACTAAACAAAACAAAAACAAAAATTGAACAACACAAAAAACAAGGAAAAAGACTATTCATTGAAAATTATTATTTAATGCTTGATTAAGACATTAGAAGACTAATAATTAATGATAATGATGATGATGATGATGATGATGATAATAATGATGATGATGATGATGAAGAGCAAAATGGTTGATGATGATTATGAGGATTATACATTAAATTACAATTTTCAGGTTGAATGCTACCATGATTAAAAGACTGATCACACACAGCAGATTCAAATATAGTTCGATAACGTAATAAGTGTAAAATATGAAGAAGAATATCGGGTATGCAATGAAAGTAACAATAAAACAAACCTATTTCATAATTTTATTGGTTCATAAAAACACATCTCGAATGTTCAGCAAAACAGCGGAAGCTCATATGATTCGCGCCCGTCACCAGCCATGATACATTGTCAAAGATAATCATCCTCCGACGAAGAACTAATATTGTCGATGGTGGATGATCTATGAAGGCAGAACAAGAAAGCACATGGATGCATCATACTCAACAAGTTGACTATGGTCTTGTTGTAGTTAAATGACTCTGACCATTCATATCTCAATACAAAACGGAATCAATAATCAACTTCCTGTTCATTATTAGCTGCCTCTCCTCCTCCTCCTTCACCACCGCTTTGCTCCTTGTTGCTCTTGCTATAATTCTTCAAAAACTTTGTCAAACCGGAAATCAACTCAGCCGGGAGTTTACTCAACGAGCTAGGTGTCGATACTTTCGGAGCGGCTGTCGTTTGCGCGTCAGGATTGTGGATTGAGATATGGAAATCGTTTGTTCCTATCACGGTCTCCGGTTTGGACGGGTCGGACCAAGGTCCGTTTGAGCGACCAGACGAACTCTGACCCCATCGGTCGTTTGAATTTGAATTTGAATTTGAATTCCAACTTTGCGTCTCTTTTGATCTAGAGGAGAAAGCTGATGGAGGTGGTCGTTGTGCGTGTCGTTTCCTATCGATGACTTCTGAAGCGTATTGGCACTCGCATGTGCAAAGACTGCTGTCGCAAAACCCGGTTGAAGGGTCACATCGCTTGTTACAGAACGAGATCAAGCGAGATGACGTGGACCGTGAAGGGAAGCAGTCCATGGTTTTGCCTACAGGGCATAGTGGAGGAGGGGTTGTCGTTTTGGGAGCGGGTGGTACTGGTATCTCAACATAATTTGGCATTGGTGGAAGTATATGATGTTGGTGGTAAGGTGGTGGTGGTTGTAGTGATAAATGTGGTGGTTGTGGTGGTATGTGTAGGTGAGGTGGTGGTACATGTGGTGGTAGATTCTGTTGATGTGGCGGTGGAGGATGTTGTTGTAATTGTGGTGGTGGTATTTGTGGTATTTGATGTTGTTGATAGGGTGGTGGAGACTGTGGTGGTTGTTGTGGTGACATTTGTTGTGGTAGTGGTGGAGGAGGTGGCTGCATTATCGACGTTTGATGAGGTGGTGGTGCTGGTTGTAATGGTGATTGTGGCTCATGGTAATGACTCTCTTGTGGTGGATGAACATGGTTCATGCTAAGGAAAGGGTCAACATTGTTTGGCGGATGTGGATGCTGAGGTATTTGTTGGTGATGGTTTGGATCATATTGTTTATGTGTTGGTATATGTTGTTGTTGATTGTGTAGCTGCTGTTGCTGTTGTTGGTAGTGGTTGATTTGTTTTAAATTCGGTGCATTTTGAGGGTGTTGTTGGTGTTGGTGGTGATGCTGATTTTGTGGTAAATACGATTGATCTTGAGGTGGTATTTGTTGGGGTTGGTGTTGTTGATGCATTTGTTGCTGCGATTGAAATGGTGGGAGTTGATGTTGCTGTGGTTGATTTTGTTGAGGCTGGAATTGTTGCGGCTGGTATCGTGGTTGAGTTTGCTGAGGTTGAGGCTTTGATTGAATTTGTTGAGGTTGAGGCTTTGGTTGAATTTGTTGAGGTTGAGGATGTGGTTGAATTTGTTGAGGTTGAGGATGTGGTTGAATTTGTTGAGGTTGAGGATGTGGTTGATGTTGTTGAGGTTGAAGTTGCTGTGGTTGATGTTGTTGGCGTTGATGTTGTTGAGGTTGATGTTGTTGAGGTTGATGTTGTTGATGTTGATGTTGTTGAGGTTGTATTTGTTGAGGTTGATGTTGCTGATGTTGATGTTGTTGAGGTTGTATTTGTTGAAATTGATGTTGACGTTGTATTTGCTGCGGCTGATTTTGGTGTTGAATATGTTGAGATTGAATTTTTTTGGGTTGAATTGATTGGGGTTCAATTTGAGGGTGAAGTTTAGGTGGTAGTTGTTGAGGATTCTTTTGTAGTTGGGTATGAGGGGATTGATTTTGTGGTTGCATTTCTTGAGGTGCAATTGGATGCTGAATAATGTTTTTGTGGGCTTGACGATCCAGGTTTTGATTAAGCTTCGGATTTTCAATAGGTTCAGTTTTCATATTAGGGAACTTCGTGATTATTGTTAGAGATTCAGGGAATTGGGAAGCTTGTGGAATATCCGTTTCTGGGGCAACTACTCCAGATAATGATGGTAGTGATGGTGGTGTTGTTAACGATGGTGATGATGATAGTGGTAGTAGTGTAAATCCATCTTGAGGATGCATGTGAGGAAAATCATTGATGCCCTCTAATTGATTTGCCGGTAGTTTTTCTTCTTGTGATTTATTTATATTTGTGTCTTCTGATTTAACATTCGTAAAATCTGATATAGGCTCAAAAATATAGTTGGAACCTAGAATATTTAAATGATTTTTGCCATATAAATTCAGGCGTGTTGGTTGTGTCGTTGGTGCTAGCATGGAAAACATAGCATCAAACAAAGATGGAGTTTTGGGATTCTTTGGCGTGTCATTGATGTCTATTAAGGAGGGTAATGTTGTCATGATTATTTTAGGTTGAGATTCTTCAATAACATGATTTCCAGTACCAGTCTTGACTGGATTGCTTGGAGTATTCTCAACATTCATATGATTGAAACTACTTGATAGGTCATTAGCTTTGTTTTCTATTGGTATATCCTCATGAACAGATATCGGACCTTCTACAGATGGGAGGACATTAAGATTAATATCATGCCCTAACGTGGGAAGACTGTCGGAGTTCATAACACCGGTTTTCGTCTCAGATGAATTCATGGGTGATACATTTAAATCTTTTAGTGACGATTCTGTGGTATGTTGGTCTCGGGAATGTGCCACATATTGGGTGTGGTTCACTGAGGAGGTAATCGGATTACCTTCATTTGAAATCAAAACCATGGATGTGTTGTTTTGGGTGATGTTTCCTTGTTCCGTTCTTGGTGCGTTTACGGTTGATTCAGTCTGATATACACCCGATGTAGTTGAATTTTGAATGAGTGTTACTTCTTTTGGTGGAAGGATAGGATTCAGTATTGGCCGATTGATTGTCGTGGCGGTATACGAAGGGAGATTTACGCTAGAAATAGAATTTGAAGTTAAGTTGTCCTCTCTAGATTTTATGTGATTAACGATTGTTCCTTGTGGTGAATGCTGTTTATCAGGATAAACATCATTTTGAGAAGCTGGGCTTGTAGTAGATCTATTAGATCGCCGAGCAATTTGTCCACTAGTCGTGGATACGTTCTGCATCATGTTGCTGCTTTGTGTAGGGATTAAGTCATGTTTAAATTGATAATTTCCCGTGCTTTCTGTGTTGTTGACATTTGTGTTCATGCCGATCATACTGGTTTGATTGTTATTAAATGCGTTTGTCGGATGAAATGACTGTATTAAAAAGTTAACCATATCCGCTAATGTAACATCTTGCATGTTGGGATGGTTTTCACCTCCCAAGATACCAACGTGGTTTTCTATTCCAGTATTATTCACCATTGAGTTACCGACTGTGGAATTTGAGTCTATGACAAATATAATGTCACCTTTCGTTTGAAAGTCAGCCGCTGGCAGTGTTTCGCCAAAAATTGGCGCAGGGTTCGCTTCAATGACTGGAACTGGCAGACGAGCCTGGTCTTTGTGCAGACGGTTTGCGTTAGGCAATATACCAAGAGTCTGTCCTGATTTGATTGAAGATGTTCCTGTTTCATTTACCGACATGGGTGTATTTACTGATTGATCTGGCTCTATGGGGTATGCAAGAGATGGTGAAGGAATATTATGATGGCTTGGATAGTATGGTGTTTGGGCAGAGACAAGATTTGGATTTGCATTATTACCGGTATTGGGAGTGTTAGTGTTAGCATTTATATTGTAGTTCAAATTTGTAGGACTGTAGCTTTGAATATGATTGTGATCAGTGCCGTTGTTTGTTTGGTAGAAATTATGATTTCTAGAGTTATTGTTGTAGTTATTGCTATAGTTCGTGTAAACTGTGTTGGTCCTGTTGTCCATTCTTGCATAATTCGCAGTATTGTAGGAGTTTGAGTTTTTATTGTTGTTGTAGTTCATGTTATTATTACTGTTCATGATGCTGTTGTTGTTCGTGGTGTTGATCCTAGCAGCATTAGGGTTGTTGTTACTACCAACATGTCCGACGTTATCTTGATTACCATAGGTTCCATGATAACTAATGGTGTTGTTCGGAGCAACATAATAACTTCTACTGGTGTTGTTGTAGCTTATTGGTATATTTTGTCTGACACCTGCAGATTGAACGTAGCCATTGCTCTGGCTGGTGTTGTAAGTATTGCTGTTGTATGTACTCCTTAATCCGCCATTATTGTTGGTGACCCCGGTAGGGTTATCATTATAAATTTGATTATGATAATTGTTATTATTAACATTGTTGGTAGCTACTACTACACCTTGAGTACTAGAACTTGACAGAGTCTGAGGAACGCTTGGTGCGCCTTGAACCGAGCCATAAGAATTGGTAATGGGGTTTGGAGCATTGTTTTGTACTCCAAAGTTATTACGATAACTGCTGGTGTTATTCATAGTAGGGTAATTGTTGGTGTTGCTGCTGTAATAGAAGTGTGTACCATTGCTATAGTAACCAATACTTGGGGTGTTGGTTTGGCTAATGCCACTATTGGTGTTAGAAGCCGTCCCGATACCATTGTATCCATTCGATTGAGAAATATTGGTCATATCAAAAACGGAACCGTAATATGATGTATGGGTATTATTAGGTACATTTACATTAACAGCGTTGATTCCACTGTTGTAATTGTTGTTTTTACTGTTGCTATGATGCTCCTGGTGGTGGTTGTGGTTATTGATATTGTTATTATTGCTGTAAGTGATAAAACCATTTCTGCTGTTATTTTGTATGACTGCAACTATTCCGGTTTGATTTGGCGGATGGACATTTTGCCCTCCGAAAGTCGAAACATTGTTAGGTTGGGTATTTATGGATTGCGTGTTGGAGTTCATCTTGTTATTAACGCTATGTAAACTAGTACTACTATGCTGGTTATTATTCATATTCACATTCGAATTTCCATTCGGATTGATGTTTTGAGTACCGGTAGGAGCCATTCCTGTGTTCAATGTATGTATTCCATTTATTCCATTGTTGACTCCTGAATTCGACGACTGCAATCCAGTGTTAAATTGTATGTTTGAGGTGTTGGTTTTGGAAAAATGATATTGATTTATCATACTATTGCTTGGTTGATTCGTATAATTCCCATTGACGAAAGGTGAAGAAGCATTGATATGCGCATGACTAAGATTATGACCACCAGTTACTGGCATAGAAGCCATACTTTGCATCATCGCCATGTATGTAGTGAACGCGACAAATTTATTGTAGAGATCTGAGTCAGACATATTGAATCCTAGTCTATTAAACCCATCTTGGAAAGCGTTGTAACTAGAATTGGATGTTATCCAATGATTGTTTGAAGAATTATGATTATGATTGATGTTATTATTGTTGTTATTATTGAAATATGATGTCTGAATATTGCTATCGTAAGCTTTTGTGTCAACCGTATTGCTCATAGTATGCGGATTAATGTTGGCGTTGACATTATAGTTGTAGTTAGAAGTGATGGTACCACTTTGACCAGTATATTGACTGTTTAGTCCCGGTGTTTGTTGTACTGAATTGTGATTTATTTGATGCCCTGTCATCCAATTTCCCTGATTAGCTTGACTAGCGGCGATTCCAGCATTTGCCAGACCAGGCAAATTATTCAAAGGCTGAGAAGGGATATCATGTACTGGTGACGTTTTGTTTCCATACTTATCTATGAGAAAATCCATCAAGTCAAGCGGATTTCCCAGCTCATAGTGCGATGGGATCAACCACACAAATCGAAACACTGGCTTCATTGTTTGCCGCTTTCGTCGACTGTAGGTATATTCTCCTCCGACAATTTCTTTACCTCCTTCTCCACCTGCTTTACCAGAGATTAAACCAGGGATCAGCTCACGTATGAATATCGAAGGCCCGTTGTCCAACCTTTCGTAATACACGGTACCAGCAAGAGTCTCTCCTTGGGCGGCCAGTATTCGACTTTGCGGATCGTTTACTAAAGTTTCGATGAGGAATTCACGAAATTTTTCGACCTGTATATTATTATTAGCTTTGCCTGCATTTCTTCTCGAATTTTTCAAATGCTGAGCAAGTCCGTTTAAGATGTTATCAAGACCAGTACCTCTAAGCCTGGAAATTTTCCATTTTGGAAACGACCAAGTTAGATAGAGTCCTGGCTTTAATGGACTACTTTCGTTGAAACCATGGAGAATATGGATGTCATGCAGAGAATCTTGTGCTAAATGATTTGGACTTCTACTACCAAGGTTGCTGCTTTGATTAATGAGGCTAGTTTTCAATGATTGAGATGAGTTCACCGCTTGCATCTCATTTGGACCAACTAGCTGGGGATGAGAAGTATGGACATTTCCAGAGTAGTGAGCTTTTGCCAATTGATCGATTCTCTGAGCCTCCATTTGTGCCAATTCAAGTGTTTGTTGCAATTGTTGTTGGCTTTCAATAATGTTATTCTGCTTCTCTCTCATCAATCGCTCAACTTCATGTTTGGCTTTAGTTTTTAGTATCACTTCCAGAAAAGCACTTTTCAACACCGGGTTCGCCTCGATGTGAGCTGGGATGGTCACCGTCGAATTGAATATCCGGATGACAGTTGGAGAATGATGTTGTACGACTGGTGGTGTGTCTTGAGGTTTTACTTGTGGCACTCTAGATGGTGTATCTAGTGTTTTCGATTGTACTTGTGGAATTTGTTGCGGGTCCGAAGGTGGCGGTGGTGCTGGTGGCGAAGGTGGAGTTAATGTCTGCGGCGGTGTTTGTGGTTGGGGTAGCTGTTGCTGCTGTTGATTCTGCAGCTGATTTTGATGTTGCTGCTGTGATGCATTTTGTAATGCTTGCTGTTGCAATAAATTTCGCTGAAGTTGTTGATTCTCTACTTGTGACTGTTTTTGTTGTAGAGTAGGAGTGTGCACGGGTAAGCCATGACCATTTTGTTGTGGGACGCCCAGCGACCACATAGGATTTGAGAGCATCATGCTTTCAATCTGTTCCCTGATAATTGATTGTATATTATCACTGGTTATTGGAATAGAAGGGCTTGAAGCTACAGTCACTGGAATCACCGAGTCAGTTTTAACGCCCAGATTTACCGTTGGAGCTTGATTAGCTAATACCATATCGGATGGACCTAATCTTTCATTTGATACTTGATAATTTTTGGTAGCGATTGGCAATTGAGAATTTGGGTTGGGGTTGGTAATTATCGTGGGCAAATTTTGGTTGCTGATTATTGCAGGAGAATTTTGATTCACTATCGGCAATTGAGAATTTGGGTTGGTGATCGGCACTTGTGAATTTTGGTTGGCCAATGCCACATTCAATGAATTGCCATTTGGTAGATTGGTATTATTTCCTTTGGTATTTTCTCTGAATTGTCCTGTGTTTTGAACCGAAGTGGCGACATTCGACGATGTCATGCCTTGAATCGGTAAATGACTTTGCACACTGTGCGTTAGACTCGGGAATGAATGGCTAATGTTACCAGAAAACGTCATCATGGGGTTATTTGAAGATACATTATTGTTGCTTTGTAACATTAAGTTTAGCTGTTGGAGAGTAGGTGTCATGGATTGAATTGGATATTGAGCTTTATCGAGTCCAATATTGGTCATGTCTAATTCACCTTGTGAATTGCTTTGTGCATTTCCAAGAATCTGGCGGTGGTTTTTCACCTGACTTTGTAATGAATTTTGTATTTGACCTTGTAATGAGTTTTGTAGCTGATCAAGAGATGAAGCTTGCATTTGACCTTTTAATGAACTTAGTTGTTGACCTTGTAATGAATTAAGTTGCTGACCTTGTAGTGAATTTTGCATTTGACCTTGTAGTGAATTTTGCATTTGACCTTGTAGTGAATTTTGCATTTGACCTTGTAATGAATTTTCGATTTGTCCTACAGATTGACCTTGTAATCGTTCTTGCATTTGACTATTCAACTGGTTTTGTATTTCATCTTGCTTCTGACCTAACAGCGTATTTTGTAACTGACCTTGTAATTTATCTTTTATTTGGCCTCGTAATACATTTTGTGATTGAACCAATTGTTCATTGTCGAAAAGCCTTTGCTGTTGGTCTAATTGTGAATTTCGTATTAGCTCTTGTTGTTGATTTTGCATTTGAACTTGTAAAGGCGATTGTGCTGGCCCTTGATATTGACCGTGATTCGAAAGTTGATCTTGATTGTTGCTGTTGAGTATAGTTACTTTGTTATTTGTTGGATCATCACTTAGGCGGATTCGAGGATCTATCATTTGGTTTCTCAAGAGTAACTGATTTGCATCCAATGTATTCACAACTTGATCCAATTGCTGCTTCTGTCCAATGTCTGAACTTGAACGATATTGCTGGGTATTCTTTCTAGTATTCTCTATGATCTCATTTCGAGGCGCTGATTGCTGAAGTAACGCGTTGAGTTGTTGTTGGCTTAGAGTACTTGTATCTACACCCTTTGCTTGAAGACTTCTTTGTATGTTCTGCAGCTGATTTCTGTTTTGTATTTGACCAGCTCTCCATTCTTCTAAGGTTATTGGTCTTCTTTCAGATGCCGCTTCATTTGTGAGTGATGATTGGTCTTCACGACTCGCAGAAGACATTGGGTTAAGAATTCTGACACCATCTTGGTTTAGAATTCTGCCGCCATCTTGGTTTACAATACTGCCGCCATCTTGGTTTAGAATCCTGATGCCATTTTGGTTTTGAATTCTCATGTCGTTTGGGTTCAAAATTCTGACGCCATTCAGAGTTTGAATTCTGACACCATTTTGGTTTTGAATCATGGCGCCATTTGTACGTTCTAGCTGAAGGTTTGGTTGGTATCTAGTCGATGAACCGAATTCGTTACCTCTTTGTGACAGTAATTGGTTGTTTTGATTACCTCCACCTGCTTGATTTCTTGCCAAAATAGTGCTTCTGGTTGCTTGTACCTCGGGCCGAAGATTATAATCAGCCTTTGGCCGTGTCGAAACGCGTCCGGGTATTCCACTTTGTTGGATGGTTTGGTTACTTTGTCTATACTGAGGGCGTCTTTGAAAGGAGTTTATATTAGTTCCAGATACAGGTAAATTTGATTTTGATACACCTGTGGCTGCTCCTGCTAGAGGATTCAGCATGCTAGGTGCCGCCATTGATACAAGTGATGTTCGGTTATACTGTGGTGCTTGTGCGGCCATTCTTCTAGTGTTGGCGTTAGCGGGATATCCGGGAGAAGCTACTAGTCCCTCCCTTATGGAATTTGATGCAGATTGCTCCATAAGGTAACGACGTATTTCTTGTGGAGAACTATTTTGAAGATTCAATCTGTTTTGGGTTTGAGAAACACTCTTGGGATATGAGTGCTGCACTTGTCGATTGCGCTGAACATTAGAATTCTGTTGTTGTTGCTGCTGTTGTATCAACTGTTTGCGACGCTGTAGCTGTAGTTGTTGTTGCTGCAATTGTTGTTGCCGTTGCTGCTGAAGCAATAGTTGCTGACGTCGCAATAAGCGTTGTCGCTGTTCTTGTTGATCTAGCTGCTGCTGTTGCTGTTGCTGTTGTCGTTGTTGCTGTTGTTGTTGCTGTTGCTGCTGTTGTTGTCGTTGTTGCTGTTGTTGTTGCTGCTGTTGTTGTAGTCTGTAAGAAGGCTGAGACGAACGAGATGCTGAGTTTTGCTGTTGGCGTTGAATTGAGTATGCTCGCTGAGCTTGTAATGATGGCAATAATGACGATGAAGAAGGAGAGACAGGAGGCTCTTGTGATAAAGTGTTAACTGAATTAATATTCTGAGAAGGTCTGATCGACTGCTGACGTAAGTTATTAGAAGGTTGGCGTTGTTGTCGAAATTGGTTCTGTTGGCTCTCTAACATCTGTTGTTGAAGTAGCCGTTGTCGATTTTGTAATAGTAGCTGTTGCTGTTGTCGTTGTTGCTGTTGAAGTTGTAGATGCTGTCTTTGCTGTTGTTGCGGTTGTCGTTGTTGTTGCTGAAGTTGGAGTTGCTGTCGTTGACGTTGTTGTTGTTGCTGTAGCAGTAATTGTTGTCTTTGTTGTTGAAGGTCTCGAGGACTAGTTTGAGCAGATTGTTGTCCTTGTCTTTGCTGATCTACTGTTCTGTATGTCCCAAGATTGCCATTCTGTGACTGTGACTGTATCGTTTGTTGTTGATTGGTAACACTTCGTTTGGAACGATCTGGTAAGATAAAGATAAGATAAGATGAATAGTTACAACATGCCAATGTTACATATCATATTAATAATATAGTCTAATGTTCTAGAATTATTTTGTATCAGTCTAATATAACTTGACCAGACTTGCCAATAACTACTGATTTTCAGTTATATTACTGAAAGTTACGAGCAAAACTTCTGGTAAGTGATCATACTTTCCTCAATAAAGTTCTGCATTAACTACTGATAATTGGAATTATTATTCTTTCATAAACTCTATTAACTACTGATCTCACTGCTTAAGACTACTGATTGTGAGTTTTTGGGGT
This sequence comes from Corambe burchi, assembly GCA_031762895.1. Taxonomy (NCBI): domain Eukaryota; kingdom Metazoa; phylum Mollusca; class Gastropoda; order Nudibranchia; family Onchidorididae; genus Corambe; species Corambe burchi. The sequence goes on from JAUEKR010179837.1 coordinate 12,584, forward strand.
TTGCAGGTCTGGACTCTCTGCGTCCCAGTTATCCAACTGCGTCATTTCAGCTGATAATATCAAATATGAGCAAATCTACGATACTCAATTTTAACAAAAGTTCAACAAGCCTAATAATTGTCCGTTGTCAGGCATTTTCTTATACTTCTACCACAGAAAGCATTTTATTCGGTGATTTAATCACCAAGAATAGAAGCATGCATCATTAAAAAGTAAATTACTAATTATGTTAGTATAAATAATCCTTTATAGCTAGAGTTGATGTATCACAATTTTTATAATAAATATTGTCTATTGCAAGCAAATAGCAACGAAAACCCAGATGGACTCATCATACAGGGGACAGGAAATATCGACAGCTTTATAACTATAAATTGGTTGTTCATTTAAATATAAAAACGATAAATTACTAAGAAAACAGTTGAGATAAATTTTAATGCCTTGGTATGTAACGCCCTTCCTTCTTTAATTTATAGTGCAATGGATCCAGATAAATGTCTAGTCTATAGCTGCACATAGTATGCTACAGCAGAACACTTAATATGCCATCAGTTCGAATCATATGTCAAAAGGGGTTATCCCCCTCTTTATAATAGATTAGTATTGCTTTATTTTATCATGTTTCCTTTGCAAAACATTAATAAAGATGATCTTCGGTGATCGAAATAAGTTATAATGCTAAAAAACAGTTGTTTAACAAGACATCTTATCTAAATCTAGACTCGAGAGAGTTATCTTTCGTATTTCTCATTTCCATATAATATATAAACATATCATCTAGACTAACTGGTCTGCAAGCATTTCCTTATTGGACAAGCGTCATACATCCGGGACTTTTCTGCTGACTAAACACTTTTATATCGTTCTAAATTCTTCACCTGTCGCACAAAACAAACCTATGATGACGATGAGGCTAATAAACATGAAAGTGTAATACACAATGTTGATCAAGTATTCATACGTTAATTTCTATATCATAAAAGTCGCATCAACCAAGTTATATTATATTCACAGATTAGTCATTGATTTCTAATCAAATTAATAGCATTGGAAGTAGTGTCGACAACGCTTGTATTTTGTTTATATTTATAAGAGCCGCTCCTTTAGTCTTCTTTCTAAAATATGTATATGTATACGCATATGTATATGTATATGCATATATTTATGTATATGTATATGTACATACAGGCAAAAAAGAAGCGTAAGTTTGATGCAAGAGCTCTCCACAATAATATTGGATCTATAATACATTACATTAATCACAAAATGTTACTCACATAATAAATTTAGTCCTTATCCGGATTACATGGGAACTTGATTTATTCCCATTCATTAGAGTTGTGATATGATTTCTTTTGTTGTTAATGATCTCTTTCTCCTTCTCTTTTGTGCGTTTGCGGTGTCTTGTTTCTTTTGTTGTGCTTTATGGGCGTATTGTGTTGTCTCTTTTACACTGATAAGTTTTTCATGTCTTTTGTGGGTGCATTTTCCTGAAATTTCTTGTCTTGTGTTTATGTAGTTTCGGTCGTTTGTGGGTTGTAATATCAGAAAATTTCAGGAAAATGCACCCACAGAAGACACGAAAAACTACTCAGCGTAAAAGAGACAACACAACACCGCATACAAAGCACCACATATGTATGTATGTACGTATGTATGTATGTATGTATGTATGAATGTATGTAGGTATGCATGCATGCATGCATATATGTATGTATGCATGTATGTATGCATGTATGTATGCATGTATGTATGTATGCATTTATGTATGTATGTATGTATGTCATTATGTATGTATGTATGTATATATTATAATGGTATATCCAAGCAGTGAAAAGTAAATTCTTTGACCAGAAGTACCATAAGGCCACTACTCAAAACTGGTTTATATGATGAAAACGAACGCAGCTTTACGATCTCTCCTGACTAAGACGTCAGACCATCAAAGTATGAATCACCCAATTACTTGTACTGGTACTTCTTTTTAGCAGCCGAAAGGGGTGAGCATTGCGTGTAGAATATATTTCCCAAGGACATAACGCTACAGAGACGCGATCAGAGCTCTAAGGCAGGCGTCTCACTAAGCACACAAAATACAAATACAACATACACTTTGTATGATAGAAAAAAATGAACGCACAGTGCTAACTGTTTCCCGTCACACTGAGCATACAAACGTCATCATACACATACACCTTCAT
>JAUEKR010180948.1:0-14773 GCA_031762895.1 Corambe burchi
CCATAACAGCCACAGCAGCTCAACGCCTCTACCAACCGAGCTAACCACCCCGCCCTTGTCTCCTTCGTATAGAGCGCATTCTAACCTTTACTGCATTTAATTTAGAAACATTGAAACGCACCTTTGGTCTCTAGAACACATCCAGACGGGACTTTTCTTTCCAAATATTTCTGAGCCTCCTTTTCCCCTTCTACTCGTATGCCTTTCAGATTTGACCTTGTAAAGAACTTCCTTGGGTTACTTTTGGCGACCTCTTCGATAGACCTGTAGCACGTCGACCGACTGAAGTCTGATGGCACAATTTCGAACCAACCTGGATGTCATGGATAAAATCAAAGTACAAATAAACAAATGTTTTTTCGTATCCTCATTGTATTAGTCTGAGGCTATAGTAAAGCTGGAAGTTTTTTAAATGCATATTTTGCTCACTTAATGAAATCTGAGTAAAAGAGCATCTCTTGTTAATGTACCTTTAAAAATAATTAAAGTATTGCTAAATCAACGCGTATAATATCTAAATGCCTAGTTAAAATTCAAAATATGCAAACTCATCAATAATAATATGTGCATCGGTCATTTCCATATTTTATTCTTTATACACATTTTAAAAGTAGTTATGAAACACGAAATAGTAGTTATCACAAAAGGGGTTAAAATGACTTATGACGTTGTGGTTATCTCAGTTGATACAAGAGTCGAATTGATGTGGCTATTAGGGCCATGTTCCCGGGTTCGTTTCTTACACTCGGGCAATGCATTATGCGTCAATATTGTTACACTGAATTCTAGTGAAAAAGATAGCCTTGCCGTGAAGACGATTGTTTGGTCCTAAAAAACAAAACAACAACCAAACAATTGTAGCAAGCCTAACAGTCGAATGTCTCGTCAGTATTATATCTTTGTTATTGGCTGGGGGAGTGAAGCAAAAATATAAAGCGCCTCGCGATTTCGGTGATACGCGTGCTATATAAATATATTCTTTTTATGCCACAAAGGTAGCCGATGGATAAAATAATTAAATAAATAACGCTAATATTCTTAGAATACAATTTATTGATGTCAAAATAGTATAATACATAAGGCCTTACCCACATAGTCATCCGGTACTATAAGAGTTTGACCCACTTCGTAGAACGCCCCTCCTCTGTCTTTATAGATGGATCTGGCTCGCACCTGTTTCTTCGTTGTCGTCATATGAAATAGTACCGGCTGGCATGAGTAAATCTTCAAACCAGGGGACAGTTTCCTGTCTGCGCCATCTTGTTCGGTGACATCTTCCTCGAAATAACCAACACAAGGCAGCTTCTCATGGTCAGCTATTTGAGTAAGGGTTAAGTCACACTCTTCCCACTCTACTATGTTATCAACGCTAGTGGTGGTGGCCGATGATTGGCTGATGACGTCACTCATGACGTCACCATTGGGATTAGTTTCCGTTTCCGTGACATCTGGTTGGGGTGATGCCATATTTATAATGCTATATTTAATATGATTAGTTGTTTAAGTTTAAAAAAAAATCTTTTTATTTTATTTTATATAATCAAGAAATGATTAATATTCAGCAACTGTAAGGTTCTCTAGCAACTGTTTAAGTTCTCAATTAGATATACTTATGTAATGATGAAATTGAAATTATATAAAATCTTGAACTTATATAGAAATATAGTATTTGTCATGTTAATGATATTTTAATCAAGGAAAATGAACCTGGTGAATAGCAATTGTATTATAATTCATCTTTAGCTGTACATAAGCTTTGCACTGAATCTAAAATAAAACTGTCTATTTTAACAACTACCAACAAGAACACTATTACATTGTTCAATAATAACACCTTGAATTTTAATTTAAGATGGTTCAATTATTGTATTTCCCAGTGAATCACGCACAACAGCAACTTTTAAGGATCATCCCAAAAACCTCCAATGTCTGTATACATTTTGTCGCCTTTTGATTTTCTTCTGAAAGAGAAATAAATAAAGCATTAAAGCATTAAAGTAGCTTAATTACTACCAAATCATTTCCTCATAATTCAAAATGTTCTATGTCCAACAATAACCATTGTAAAAAAAACAACACTTATGTGTTGAATCTTACTACAATAAAGGTGGACATAGAACAAATATGTTACGGAAGTATTCAATTTAGAGTGATATTTCGTTGTTGTTATTGAAAGGAGATGATATAAAGCATGAAATATTAAGTGCACCTATGATTCTATCACATCATATGCCGGAGTAGGACATAGAACGGTCTTATTCGGAGCCGACGATATCATAATTTCACAATACAAGCATAAATGTACAAAATTACACACAAATAATAATGCTACCACCCCATCACGACACTTTTCAGTGATGAAAAGCTTTCAACAGTTTTTTTTAAATCTGAAATTCCCTTTTACTCCCTATATATGACTATTTAATGACCCAAACTTCCAAATAACGACATAATTCTTAGGTCCCAGATTACGGTGCTATCCAGAGGTTTTACTATATTTAGAAATTAATTATCGTATATTAAATGACTGATTTAATGTTTAAATTCAATATTACATGTCATAGTATCCTATACAAATACAATTTGCATTCTACCTAATTAATGTATCTACTACCTTAATAAAAAAAAACCCCACTTGATATGATTTATCTACACATCATCTCTTATACTTTATGTCTAGCTGCTATAGCGACATGATATTCAAACAATATCTTCTTATTTATCTACATATCGTTCTACATTTCTACATATACATCAAACTGTCTAATTCTCTATCAATCTACCTATATATCTATCTATTAATCTATCTATATCGATGTATATGACTATCATTATATTTAACTGTATTATGTCTAAATTTAGATATACTTGTCTATGTATCAATGTATCTATTGGTCTATCATTGTATCCACCTATGGTCTAGATCTAAGTATAATGTACAGTTATATTATATACATATTATGTCTCGGCCACATCTACAGTTTCCCTCAAATGCCCATTAATCAATCTACAGTACAATATGTTATACCCCACTACTCTCTCAATATTAAGTTAACATCACTGAAAAGAAAAATGTATTCTTTGCTGGCAACTACCAGATTTCATATTCGGCTGCTATAGCTAATTATGCATACATATCAGTTTCACACATATTATGTACTTTCAGATTAAGTACATTGACACAACGAGAGAGAGAGAGAGAGAGAGAGAGAGAGAGAGAGAAAGAAAGAGAGAAAGAGATATATAGATAGAGAGAGATAGAGAGAGAGTGAGAGAGAGAGAAAGAAAGAGGGAGAGAGTGTTAGAGAGAAAGAGAAGTGACAGAAATAAAGAGAGAAAAAGAAAAAAAAGAGAGAGAGAAAGAGAGAGGGAGAGAGAGAAATAGAGAGAGAGAGGGAGAGAGAGAAATAGAGAGAGAGAGAGAGAGAGAGAGAGAGAGAGAGAGAGAGAGATAGAGAGAGAGAGAACGGAATGATCAACAAAAAAGAGGGAGATAGATTACTGTATTACATATTGCTATAACACACTATTTTGCATATCCAAAAATTCGAATGCTTTAAACCGAATAAGGTAGATATTATTCCGTCGTTATAGAAGGCCATCATTTGGATATATACAACCCTAAGATATATTTATATGGAGCTTTTGTCACATATTCATATGAACGGTGATCTTGATACTGTTTAGTTATCTCTGTTATTAATATTGAACAAATTCAATTGGCATTTTCTCCTAAATTCATCATTACAAAATGTCGTACAGTGGGCTATTCTGATTTGACCTGCCATTAATGAACATGCGCAATTGTGCATCTACAACATTTATGTCGGATATCTAGGTTTAAAAACAATCATCCGATTTGTTTCGTTACATAACAGGCCATTATTAAAAATACAAAAAAAAAACAACAAAACAACAACACCAAAAAAGATTGCTGAATAGGTCAATCGAGCACGTCTTAGATACTACCTACTGCAATTGTCTACCCATTATAAGCTAGATCTATCAGTCTTTCTCTTATTACAGCATTTCCATTTGACACAAGTGACGTCATCACTTTGCTGGAGAATAATTGACTAGGTAATGCCATCTATAGATCGTTTAAGCTTTGGCTCTAAATTTATTGTAAAACGTTTACAATTGTCCATAGTGTGGTTTGTTTGCTTAAAATGACTTGTATCACTGATCTTACATATTATTATAGAGCACTAAATAAACATATCAAACAAACAATTGACATAAGACTGTGATACGTAGTTATATAGATAGTTAGATTAGAGGGAAAGGTAGCTTTTTGAATGAGAACATGAGATAGGAAATAAATCAATGAAGAAATATACCTAATAATACATAATTAAATGATTGAATAGGTTTATCATAAATCATGATCAGTTATAATAATATAGACTCCTCTTCGAATTATATTCTATTAATCATACTTTTGTATTGCGCATTCAACCATGAATCACGGTAATATACTAAGGGCGGCCAACCTTTCAAACCAAAAATTAACGTTAATTGTCCCCAAAATTATAGTTTTATGGTAAAAAAACATAATAATGCAACTACAGTAGCGTGAAATCATGAGTTTACGGAATGATAAAAAGTAAAAGATGCATTTACCTATTAAAATGAGTCAACAATACTAATTTAGTGAATAATTGTACATCAAACGATCGTGAAATATATAATTACCAGGTTAATTTATACCTAATCGATACAAATAGAAAAGCAAAAGAATACGTTCAGTTTCTATAATGATACTCTATAGTTTTGTTAAGCAGTACTGATGGTTCAATGCTCAAAAATCAGGTTTTACAAGCAATTTTCAGGATCTCAGGATTGGGGGTTTAGAATTCAGAATGTCCTAAAAAATTAAGGAAGTTGGCAACCCTTGTATTAAACTGCAAATATAGTAAATTATAGCCTGGAGACATGCGATATCGCCTCTATGAGGTGCAAGATAACATCAATTCTTGACGTATATCAAACAAAAAAACAACAACGGCACATTGCATGGATGCACGAAATAATAACGGATGACTTCAATGACGCGGACAACGGAGCTGCGTCATCAACTCTAATGCAATTAAACATCTAATCATTCTACATAATATATTATTACGTAGTTCAATCTAGATGTTATCATAATTTAATTAAGCCATGTACTATGAATGATCATGTCGTATAATTATTCATTACGTTTCTAGGTAGATAAATGTGCATTTACGTCACAACAGACACCAAAGTTAATCAGTAATGAAGCAATAAAGCAAACAACGCGTCAATACGAAAGTTATTCAAATCACACACTCAATCATACGTTACTATTTCACAATAATCAAAATAATAATCTACTATTAGAATGATGTCTTATCTTGCTTTATAACAAAATTGTGCTGGTCTCACAAAATTGGCACATTATAATAATATGACTAGTGGCTAACATAATAATAATATGATTGTGTGCAATGATAAATAAATGATGTCTTGGTTAAACCCTGTACAGCACAATCGCGTATTTGTAGCTTTTGTGTTAATCTAATAAATAGTTAAAATTGACTACAAAATGTCACCAAAAACTTATGCAAGCAAAACAACAACTGAACGGTAAGTTGATTATAAACACAACGTAGTCTAATGCCATGCATCTACATAACATAATATTATGTTTTCGTTATGTTATTTTTATCAATAAGACAACTGACTCAACTTGTTGCATATTATGATGAATGGAATACTATATATAGCAATTTCACGAAGTAACTGTTGGAATAAAGATAGTCCTACATATTAAAAATCACACAATTTATCCACATACACATACTGTTGCCTTGAGTTCACTTGTCGGAACACTCACATTAACATGACGTAAAATGCAGCTTATATTTTTCTTGATCCCTCTTCTCTTTCTTTCTCTCGTTCCCCCTCCCTCTCTCTCTATCTGTCTACCTCTCTTTCCTTCTCTCTTTGTCTGTCTACCTCTCTCCTACTTAATATCTCTCTCTATCTCACTCTCTCTCTCTCTCTTGAAACATAATATATACAGAAATAGTAGCATTACAAGAATACCAGTAAGATCCACCACGAGATTACTTTGGGGAAAGACTTAAAGGTTCATCAACATATTTCTTGTCTATCAAAATCCCTGACCATACATTGCGTCATGCTAGAATTAATCATTGCTTAATCCCATCCCTTTATTAACACCAGGTAGACTCCGTGTTAGTTAAAGGGTATTTATTTTAAAATAATTCAACAAAACGCTTTTATAAAATATATATAAAACAATAATGTATATGCATGAAGGATAAAAATTGTGTTGTATTCGCTTTAATATTTAGGCATCGATATAATTTCAAGCACGAGAAGAAAATAATAGCTATTCCTTCAGGAATATGGCCACTAATATACTCGGAAGTAACGTCAGCTCTCGTAATTTCTTCTATGGGAAAAATATCATTTGTGTAAACTTTACGGTGGGTTAGAGATAACCATTTGCTCTTATTGGAACGCAAAAATGTTTTCGTCTATCAAATGTCAGTATTATATTATTATAGTATCATAATATTATCTTCAAATAGTACTACAGTGATCTATCACGTTATGGTAAAAATGTATCTAAAACAGAACAAATAGTGGAGGTAGGAACATAACCTGACGGAAAAGAATACAACAGTTTGCACATAGTAGCGTAGCTACCTGAAAAACTTACATAGCCCAAAGAACAAATAATGACACAGTCTTAAGCAAGGCGCCCACATCAGGTGACTAAATCAAATAAAGATGTATTCAATGCATAAAAAGAGAGATAGAGAGATAGAAAGATAAGAAGGTAGATATGTTTTATAGATAGATATAGATATATAACAACATAAAGATAGAACGAGAAAGATAGAAGGAAATAGGGTGAGAGAGAGAGAGAGAGGGGGAGAGAGAGTGTGATAGAGAGAGAGGAGAAAATAAAGTGTGTGAGAGAGAAAGGAGTAGATAGAGAGTAAGAGAGAGAGAGAACGAGAGAAAGAGATTTAATGTTATAGAATGTAGTACTGTGTAGACAAGATGGATGGAGTAATGATATACCTTGAATAATATAATAGTAGAGCCTAGAGTCTAAATGTATAGAATAAAAGGTATACATCAGTTAAAGAAGAAAATTAATGCTGACGATAGGATTGACCTATGAATGAAATTGAAAATGGAAAAAGGATTAATGCAAAGAGAGGAGTAATCTAAAATAAATAAGGTGGGTGATGAGATGAAAGGCAATTGGATTGTCGCATGGAGGCTCATTTTAGCAATGGGGAAAGACGTAATAGGCGTAATAGGAAAGACGTAATACATAAGTTGATTAATATAGATAGACCAAAAGAAACTATTGAGCGAAATAAAATTACTAAACATGCGAATTTTGTACCTTTCTAGAATAGCTATAATCTACATTTAGAAGTTAAGTTTAGGATAACAATGACATACCAGTGAAGATGAATAGATAGACATATAGAAATATAGATCGATTGATATAGGGATAGACAAATATATCGATATATAGAAAGATATATAGATACATAGAGAGAGGGCAATGGATGGAGAGAGAGAGAGAGAGGGAGAAAGAGAGAAAGCGAAAGAGTAAGATAGAAATGAAAAATAATTATAACGAGAGAAAGAGACCTATAAAAAGAATTTTGCATTCGTTTTGTCTTCGTGGACAAAAACGATACAGACCAAAAAGCAATAAAACAAACAAACAAAAACAAAAAAAAAGCAAAAAAAAAAACAAAAACAAAACAAACAAACAAAGCGAAAACAAACAAAAAACCCAACAAAAACAAAACGAAAAACAACAACAAAAAAAAAACAACAAGAGATAAACAAAACATATTAAATACAATATTAAAGCAAACACTATGTTTCCTTTTAAGTTAGAGAGGACCATTTTACACGCATTCCCTTCTAACATTAAATACATAGCAGTCATTACAAGTAGCATCATACCATGTTTAGCAGAGGTGAAACCAACGTAATAGTAAATAAATAGATTACTGAGCCATTAAAGAAATATGCAAGCATTAACGAATTGTCTAAGCGTATTATATCTGAAGTGTTTAGATGCAAAACCTACTATTTATTCACGAAACAATCAAGCAATCACTTTCGTTTAATTGTCCGTACCATAATTTAAACCGTTACGAATTAAACTGATAATTGGGTTTACGTAAACGTCAGGGAATCTAGCATAATATAATAGGTCATTGCATTAAACATTTTTCAATATATTTTCCATACTCAGAAACATCGGCTCACAATAGAATAAAGGTACCCTCAAAATGTTCAAAATTGATATAACTGTTTTTGCATTTAAATCATTCATACACATGGATACACTACTTACTGATAATAACGAGAAGACATAATAGTATATCATTATGAACGTTGGTAGAGATAAATAAATATATAAATAAATAAATCGTACAACAGAGATATAATTACATAGAAAAGTTAATCACTACTGCCATGCACCGCTATGTAACGGAGATGTAATCGATTTCCATGTTCCATTCGGTTGATTGATCTATGATCAATAATATGAATTATTCAGTGAATAATTCATTTTTATTAATCAACTTTAAATTTAACATCTGAAAACAATGAAAATATGGGGCCTAGGCCTGCTGATCATATCTAGATAAATCGTACGACGTTTGTCAGTGCTCAGTTATTATGCATAGAGCGGCCTAGACTAGACTAAACGCTAAATGTTTAGGTATCTGATGTAAGTAAACATTGTCCAATCAGCTAACATTACATTATGTGAAAGCATTCCTAGATGTAGATAGTATGTATTATATATAGTCTAACGTTCTTGTAATTGAACAGTGTCATTATATTAACAATTCTAATCTATAACAAGCAAATATTGAGAAAGAGGAAAACATCATTAGGAATACATTTAGAGTATAATAGTGTTTTATCTATACAAACCTCAATCATATAATGATCCATAGAACATGAACTATTATATTATGCGATATGGCATTCAGCACATTTTTAGTTTGAATTACACACTCAAATTGCTTCTGCACAGAAAATTCAATGAAGTGAAGTGAGGTTCTACATAATAGAATAGATGGGGATATCGCATGTGTAGTATCAGGTGTGCTTGGATATAGAATTAGAATGGGTCCCAACTACGCGAATGTGTTTCTATTTATGGTACACCAAAACCGGTTTTCAGGTGACTCAACGTAAAGGCGATAATATTGTTAAGTCTATATAGAGTTATGCTAGTCTAGCCTGTTGAATAAATAGATAGCTAATATAGACTAGCTACCCATTGCTTCTACCACTGCATACTGAAAAACGCAATAAATGCGTATTATTGTGCCACAGTGGCGGAACGGTTAAGGTATTCAATAGCGGATCGAAATGTTCTCCGTTCGATCCTTGACAGAGGCATCGTAGTAATGCCACGAGAAGGGTCATTTACTCCATTGTAAGTGGCGAGGCCCGGTTTACGGTGAAAAAAAAACAAACAACAAAAGACCAAATTATATCCCTCGGGAATGAATATGTTTTTTTTTCTTCATTTATGATGATTTGTATGTCCATGATTTTATATAAAAGGGTGGACCAGAAGTAATAAAGTTTCTCCTTGATGCAAATAACTTAGGAACAAATCCCTGTTTACAAAATGATCAGTGTTTTTCACACATCTGATCATAATTAGGAGTGATTGACGTATAGTCGGCTTCGATATGGACCAAACACAAGGAGGTCTCGTGGTGGTTTAAAACTTCAAATAGCATGTTTCTATAAGCCACCACCAGAAGAGAATTTGATAAATTCATCTTTACTAGATCTAAACAGCAATACTCAAACACGATTGAGCCACTTCGAAAATTTAAAGAAGGAATAGCAATCAATGCCTCTTGTGTTACGCACCAACAATTAAATAGTTTTCGCCATAGTGAAGCAGGAAATTTCCTATTTTCGGTAACTTGTTAAATACCTTATGGTAAGAAACTAAAGTGACCTTTAGAAACTTGTTATAAGCGATCGGAAACTTATTTTATTATTATAGAGGTCTAGAGAACTTTTCATATACCTAGTGAACTGCCCAAAACTTGAAAATGGTTCATCTTCACTATAGCGCGGCTATAAGATGGAAACCTGATGTACTTTACCAGACTCAGATTGCCGCTGTAGAGGGTCTAGACTAGTATATTATATTGTAGAGATGAACTGTTTGCTGTACGTACTCGATAATACGTAGATCATCTCTGATGGAGCATAAAATTGAGCAATTCAGGCTGTCACAGATGTGTCAATATTGTGAAACCTCACATTATCCGAGCGGTGAAGGTTAAGGTCGGCGGATTGAAGACTTCCGGATTCGATCTTCGGACAAAGCATGTGATTAACCCTTGAGCAAGGTTGTTTAAACTCATTACTTATGCTGGCTGAGCTGGACGCCGGCGAGTTTGGTTTATGGTGAAAAACCAAAATGACCAATTTCTCCTCACTCCGAGATGAATAAAGTGAATTTAAAAAATAGTTATCGATTTTTCAGTTCCAATATAATCTGTATAAAAAATAAATCAAAGAAAGACAAGCACAATTGTTTTTGTAATAATCCATATTTTATTTCCAATTTTATAATATAGAAATATGGTAATAGTAGTAATAATAAAAATATTAAACATGGATAATCTCACCACCACAAGAGCGATTCAATAACACAAAAATGTTTTCCTCTTGCTATATTTAAATACAAAATATCGTATACTTATGATGCTGATAATTTTAAATATTTCTAAGCATTAACAAAAAAGGACAATATCAAGCTATATAACACGTAAAGAATGTAAATATCCCGTCATAAAAGATATCAACATAATTTATTCTAAAGAATAACACACATAATTTAAAATGTAATTTGACGACACATCACCATTACAAGACAAACGATATAACAAGTTGTTATGAGAACCTTATTTACTATTAACGAAAAATCGCGTTTGAGTTTTAAACCTTCAAATTAATGAACGTTTATATTTTAAAAAGTAATCAGTAACTTAAAATTAAAAAGAAATAACCAAAAATTGAAGAAAAAAGATGGAAGAAAATATCTTAAAGCAAGCTATAACTCTTTAAAAATAGAGACAAAATTTAAAGTAATACTTCCTCACAAGAAAGAAACTGAACACATGAAAACAGCAAACAAAACCCTTTAAACAAAAACGTAAATCCAAATGGAATCCTTTAAACATCAATAACAATAAATCAAAACAACCATTCCTTCCTTACCCGCGCCTTCAACTTCCATCCCAACACTTCCAATCCAAACCCCACCCCCAATACCAAAGACAAACTCATTAATTATGACCTACCAGTTAAATAAACAAACAACAGCAACAATAAGCAATCAATTAAAACGATGGCCTTCAACGTTTTAATCCCCTACCAATCTTTGGTACCTGAAATGATTTGAGATCAATAATAGTATAGAATTCATCTACTTTCGATAGAAATAAAGACGCATTTTATGCTTTACTATCATAATCATAATTGTCATAAAAATAATTTATTGTGTACACACGATCACTCACCAAAAAATTGTCCTCAATAACATGACATAACAAATTAATATATGACAAGTAAAGAGAAGGGATATTTTGAGCAATTTATATTATGTGCAATGACGAAATTGACTTGTAAATACGTTTTATTTTGGAATGACATATCAGCGAATGTAGAACTAATAAGAAGCTTCTTCAGTGTGATAGTTAAAATACAATATTATCGCATAAAACAACACAATGTATATCTACATATTATATTCAGTAACACAAAATGTAAGCACACACATACACACACAAACATGCACGGCAAAAATGATGAAAATGATGATGTGGGATAATAAAATCAACTAGGATCAACTAGGAAAATATTTATCTAATAAAAAGAAGGAAGAAAATAATGATGATGATGGTGATTGTGGTGATGGTAGTAATGATGATGTTGATACTGCTATTATATGAAGAAAAGATACTGACAATATTACTTCGAATGATGAAAAAGAGGACGATGTCGATGCTGCTGATTATGATGACAGTAATAATGAAAGGGATCAACATGATAGCCATCTTGGATGATATCGATGTAGTGATGTCACTAATAATGAAAACTATAATGATTCCGAAATGGATAGGTTGATGATAATGGTAATGATAACAATGATGATAATGATTATGATTGACTCGATACATGAGCTGACATAATATTATGATTTTGTAAACTGACATCCATATCAACAAGAAAACTTATTTATTTCACAACCGATGCCTGTGAGCCAATGATTAAAGTTAGTAAACATAATATTTATCACAATGCGTTCATCATAGAGCCAAAAGAGTTATTGGAAAACTTATAAAATCCCAACCAAGGCAACGACCTCAATGTCATTGGCATGTTGTCTGTTAATTATCATAGACTAAATATTACGATACAGCCTAACACGTATGCATTAGACCTGGTCAGGGTCGGTTTATTTGACCGATTAATTTTTGTGACCGAGTAAATTAATGGTTTAGACTACCCGAATAAAAATTGTAACGTCAATGGTCCAAGCTGAGCATTACGCTTGACACCTAGGCTCGGCTCGGCACAGCTCGGCTCAGCTCGACTCGTTTCATTCTACAGCGATTATAATTGGTCGATTAAATTAGGCCAATCAAAATTTAGAAACGATAGCTCCAGATGCAATCATACAATAAATGAATTAATCGGACCGGTCCTAGCGGTCTTTTAAAATGTTTGATCTTTAACCAAATTAACCTTTAATCTCCCAAGCCTAGTACATACAAACTTCCATTTCCTGCAGTAATCGTGTCGTGTTTTCCCCAGATGTTCCATTAACAACTGCCCAGTAAAAAAGTATCATACATTAGCGTAGATTCGTAATGTATTAAACACTAAATAACAGTTGATAAATATCTTATAATGTCCGTTTCCTTATGACTGATTACAGAATCATACATTTTCACACCCAAATTATACCAGTGATACACTGTATAGTCAAACATTAGAAATCAAAGTCAAAAGGGAGGTTCTTTCTGCGATTTGGTTTGCACGTTGTTACCGATCTAATTGATAACAACATAGAATTACAAAAATAAAGCAAAACACAACGATAAATAATAACAATACACAATAATTGATACAAAAAACAATTTAAAAAAAACAAAACAAAAAAACTAAGCTTGAGAAAGTGGTATAATACGACATAATAGCAAGCGTATGACAAGCTCTAAAACATTGCTGAAATTTCGTGGATATTCTAGAATTTAGCAGTAATTTTTCAGTAAGAATTACAGAAGATTGCTTACTACTGTTCAGGTCTAAAGGGCTGTTCAGGTATCAATTCCTCTCGCACTCAACAGTATTTACTGGTCTAGATTCATAAGATGCGGTTTAAGCCACTTTCTACTCTAAATTTTTATTAAGAAAAAATTCCAGGAACTTGCGTTTCACTAGATTACAACATCCCTAATGCTAATGTAAGCTCTTCCTGAAAACAACAAACATGACTAATAATGCTGCAGTGGATCCTTCGCTTGGTCTTTGAGGCGAGGTCCGAATAGTAATCATAATAAAAGAATAGGAATGCACCACCATTATTAAATCTCAACACGCAAATAGTATAAAATAAAACTTGATGAAAGTAATTCAACAGAAGATATATAATAGTATAACAAAGTACAATCAAATGTTCCGATCAGTACCAACATAAATAATATCGTAAAATGATATCATAATCTAATAAAGCACGAACAAAACTTAAATAAATAAAGTTAATATTGCACGAAGTGAGGCAAATTAAATTGCAAATTAAAACAAAAAGCATTGCACAAAATTCACAGATCAATAGTGAATACAAGATTAAACAAATGCCATTCTAATTGAAATAATATAATTATAATACTATAATTAAAATACTACAAAACATAATATAGTTTTATAACAATTGGCACATCAAATTAATTGTTTCTAATCTTACATACAGACACGGAATCATAAACTTATGTGTCAGATATAGTTTATAAAATACCAATGTAGTAATCTTATAACTTTAATACAAGTTAATTATAAAACTATAACTCATACTATTACTACTTATTTTCGTACTACTACTATTACTACTACTACTACTACTACTACAACTACCACTATAACATGACTAAGACTACTGCTATAACGACTACCACTACAATAACTACTACTACTACTACTACTACTAGTACTAGTTCTACTTTTACTACGACTTCTACGATTACTTGTTTTAATGATAGACTGTTGCTGTTTCTACTAATGTTTCTGTTGCTGTTACTACTATCACAGCGCTTACTACATCTATTAAAACTATTACCCCTACTGCTACTACAACTATCACTATTATTGTTACTACTGTTGTTATTCCTACTGCTGCCGCTCCTGCTACTACTATTACTACTACTACTTCTACTACTACTACTACTACTACTACTACTACTACTACTACGACTACGACAACAACCACTACTACTTCTTCTACTACTACTACTACTATTACTACTAATACAACTACTTCTACTACTACTACTAATACGACTACTATAACTACTACTACTACTACTACTACTACTACTACTACTTCTACTACCACTTATATTACTACAGTCTGCTTCTATTCTGTAAACACTACTACTACTACTACCACTACTACCACTACTAC
>JAUEKR010182058.1:0-14768 GCA_031762895.1 Corambe burchi
CCCCACATACAAACCCATCCCAAACAGACCCCACATCCCAACCCATCCCAAACATAACCCCACATCCTACCCCATCCCAAACACAACCCCACATCCTACCCCATCCACACCCCCCACATCCCACCCCATCCCAAACACACGCATACACGTACTAAAGAGCAAATCAATAAGAGCGTAGACAAAATCAACAGCTAAATGAGCTGCTGGACAATATTAACTGAATTAATATTCTTTTAAAACAAGGGGTAACAGTATTAAAAATAAAACTAGGATGGACATTTTTCCAAGAGCAGAGATCAACAGTAAAGAGTGGCTACCCATAATATAATGAAAATATTGTACTTGTTAATGGTTCTAGTTGGCATCTATTGAAGCCATAAATACCGCTGCTACTGCTAAGCCTCCATGCTATAAAAGAGCTGCGCGAAGGTAGACTGATGCATATTTCATTCTCTTCATTTGTTACGTCTTTCCATGTCGAAGAGCCCAATTGACAAAATGGTAGCGTTACGTAAGCAGTGCAAGCCTTATAATATAATGTATAATGTTTTAGTTATGTAATAGGAGGAAGTGGTACGATAATAACAATACCATTCACAATATTATGATGGCGAAAGATGTTCCCTTATGAAGCATTTTACTTACATAACGTTATAATAGGATAGTATGCTTTGATTACCAGAAAATAAAGCACATTATTCAGCATTGTAACAATACCGATGAATTTTCCCTCAAGGCTTTAGGATATCAACACACGGCAGAATGCGGCACTGGCTATTTTAGGTCTTCATTATGTTCATTCTCCACTGAGAATGATTACCGTCTGAAGCAGGAGTCCTTACCTATTCATAATGTTAGGCTCTCCTTTGATGTGTTCTTCATTTCTACCTCTAGTTCGTGTTTACTCTTCACAAGGTAGAGAAAATGAAATAGAGAAAGAGACGGAAATAGAGAGAGGAAGAGATATATAGATAGAGACAGACAGGCAGAGAGAGAGAGAAAGAGAGAGAGAGAGAGAGAGAGAGAGAGAAAGAGACAGAAATAGAGAGAGGAAGAGATAGATAGATAGAGACAGACAGGCAGAGAGAGAGGGAGGGAGAGAGAAAGAGAGAGAGAGAGAGAGCGTGACAGCGAGATATATACATAGAGAAAGCAAGATTAATAGAAAGAGATAGAGAGAGAGAGAAAGAGAGAGAGAGAATGCTATTCACCATCATCATCCACAATAGTGACCCTCGTCACGCTGGGGTCTCCTACGTCCGCAGCTCCATGAGGGTTTTTCAAGATGATGTAAAAGTCCACGTCCGCTTCGTATTGGTTGTCGTTGATTATTGGGATGGTGATGGTCTTTTTGTACTCGTTGTCGTTGAAAATCTGAATTGTTAGTGTTAAAAACAAAAGCAGAGAAAAAGAATGCAATTGAAAACGATTACCCAACTAAGACACAAAAGAAAGAAGAATTTTTTTTTTTATGTAAAAAGAGAACATTTAATCACTTGTATGCATAATAAGACGTATCAACCAGAGTAATTCTTCAGTATTCTACTTTCCCTTCATTTCTTTTTTCTGCTATGTTTTTTTTCTTTCTTTTATTTTCTTTTCCTTCTGCTTCATCATCATTCATTTCACAAAGGAGCTGAGATCATAATGGAAATATCATGTCTGTTTAGTCTATCATTAAAATAGCATATAAAGTATGGATTTAGTATCATTTGACGTACCAATGTCCCTTGGGTGTAGCGAAAATCTTTTCCAGGTTTAGCTGATCCTTCCCGAGTCTCAAAATCCACGGAAACGCCTCCTCCGTTGAGAGTCGGTGTGACGCTAGATGGCGTTGTTGGCATGGCTGAGTCAGTAGGAGATGGAAGTACAGCTATGTTTCCGTTGGATGTCGGGCCCTTTTTATGTTGGAATAGACAAGTCAATAGCTACATAAATAGATAATTAATTTATTATTGATTCAAATGATCATAAATAAATGCATGAAATACATGATAATTCGATATACATACAAATGGAAAATTGAAAGTAGTGCTTAGTCTTCAATTGTTCCAAATTATAACTATGATCTAAATCATAATACATGTAGGCACCATCACCATATTTAATCAGAAGAGCCTTCCGCCCTTATCATGCTATAGACAACTGTGTTTCACTTTACTTTATCTTGTGTCATCTTTATCAGCTCCATCCATTCTGCTGATATCATCTTCCACAGTCCTTCTCCATTTTCCTTTTGTACTTCCTCTCTTTCTTCCACTGAAGAGCGTGCATAGTGATACCACTAACGGGTTTTCTGATTACGTGCCATACCCATCTCTATCTTTGCCTCCCTTCATCTTGTAGAATGGGACTCTGCGCTTGATCTTTCCCCACAACTTCTCGTTTTGTGTAACCTCAGGCCATTTTATTCTTAGCATTGTTCTAGTGACTCAACATAATATTTATTCAGAAAATGGTTGTAACAGTTTCTAATGATATATTTTGTCAGCTATGTGAGGTTGCATTCAATGGTGATAAAGTGTAATAAATGGTGATATGGTCTTATGTAAAACATTCAGGATGGTTAAGTTGTTTGTCTGTCTCAATTACATATTTTCTTTTCTTCTCATCTTTGTCCGGAAAGGTCTTAAAAGTCAGTCCACCTACGACTTTTAAGGGGCACATAAAAAGGCGTCCTATACCCAGCGTTCAGAACCTTGCCATCCCTTATAGCTCGTGAGGATACCGATAAGCGCCAATGCCTTGGTGATGCTGATCAGCAACAACATACAGAAATACGTTGTGTAATTGATATTGACTTGTGTAATATACAAACACAGAATATTATGGTGGTTCAGTAGTATAATTCAAAACCTCAGCCCTCATCGTTAGTACGTGCGATGCTACTAATATAGTTAAATAGGAAATAAGTTTACACTTATTCATCGGTAATTCAGTGGCTAAGAGTCAAGGTTTGTTCTCATGAGGTTCGTGCTCCGGTTGCAGTACTGAAGCATTGTGTCCTTAGGGAAAGATACGCTACAACAAATTCATCACCTCACTCAGATGTTAAAATAATCCTAGGAAAGTAAAAAATGCACTGGACCTGCATCCTATTCAAAGGATAAGATCGATAATCGCTCGCGTATGCTACAGGAATCGGAGATAGGCACCTGCTTCATGGTCTTTCTAGTCTAAGAATATCTTTCTTACTTTACACATATTCGAAATAACTAAGGAATAAAACAACTCACCACTTTTCTTTCCAGCGACCTGAAAGATAAATGCACAAATAAATACTAGAATATTAAAAATCAGTATAATCATGAAATGTAAATATCTATTCATTGTGAATCGGGTGAAGATAATAGATTAGAATTTGAAATATATGTAATGCTATTATATGAAGTCAATAGTGAAACAACTAATACTATTAAAAATCAATCATATATTAATATCATATCTCGAGGTTCATTTAAATACAGAAGTGAAAAGGTTTATTTTGAGACATGATATAAGTAATGTTTATGATAAGCTAATCTGAATTACTATTACTTAGTGTCGATCTAATTGTGTTCTTTATAGATGCTATTTATGAGTTTCATTTAGCTTTATCATGGTGTCATTTTATTTAACAATTAAATTATGAATTATCCAACTCGCTAATAGATATAAGAAATGTTATCATATTAATTATAATGTGTAACATAACCAGTTCCAAATCGTAATTGAAAGCATAAAAACAATAGCATGAAGATATATCATAATAAGTGACAGATACATCTTATGTAAGATAGTAAATCGTGTTTTGTGATTTATCTTTAAAAAAAATACTATCTAGTATTATGTTGAGATTTTCAAAACTAATATTCAAATATCTTCAATAACATAGAATGATAAATTTATCATCGTTTGGAAATCTTAAAAGATAATGTTATCATGTTATTTTAATCTTGAAGCATACTATGGTATTGGATAATAATATGTACTTATAACAACAAGAGAGTAGAATGGTAGTTTTATCACATTGGAAAATAATGAAAATCTCAAGAGTAAGTCGATTAAACGAATTTCCCAATGTCTCATATTGGAATAACATTTATAATGTATTATGCATGGACAGTGTCACAAAATGGACACAACAATAGCATGGCGTATAATAATGCTTGTAATATTATGTATTCGTAGATTGCTGATAAATAAAAAAGCCCTAACGAATAAATGTTAGTAAAGTATTTTTATATTGGCAGATTATTATACACGCAGGCTATATCCACCATGAGTCAAAAAAATATACGAGCCATGTTAAAATAATAATTAAGAAAATACAAGTAGTCCAGCCATTTACATCATACCATCTTAAAATATTAGACGTATAAGCTGCTGAAAACTAAATTATTTGTTCAGTAGTTAGAGATCAGTAAAGTAAAGAAGGTATAACATTAGTTGTTTTTTTTTTAAGCCAGCACAATGATAGTATACTGCTTTTTCGTGTGTTAAAAGTTTCAATCTGAATTCATGTAACGAGACTTAGACGAAGATTATAATATACTAGGTCTGATGGCTTTGTAGCTTACAATGCTTTCTAGTCGGATATTTCATAATAGTCGATAACTTTTGTCTACATCTCGCTTTATGAAAAATGGTCCCAAAATGAAACCATTGATTATATTAAAGTATGCAATAAAGACACTCAATAATTCTACAAGCACACAACATCGGATTACTACATTAAAAGAAATAGTTAGCTAATAACCTATACAAAAAATAGCATAAAAATGTATAAAATAACATTGAATGAAATAAAATGCTTAGCTAAAAACAAGTAGACAAAAGTACAATACAAAGAAATTTTTAAAATGGTAGGAACACGGTGGCTAAGGAAAATAGAAAACGTTTTCAGCATATTCATGGCTGTAATAGTTAAGTTCCCACTTAAAGGAAACAGAAATGGAAAAGGAAAAGACTTATTTTAAACTATCTATATCAAATTGAAAGAGACTTAGAAATAAGACACATCATGTTCTCTGATATATATTTAAATGACACAGTAGAGCAAGATAGAAATACGCAATGAGGAGCACTTCATGAGAGGTATAAAGATAGAAATGAACGATTCGGAATAGTTTCTTCATCAGCAAAAACAAACCAGCATAAGCGATCAAGAGACAGTGACCACAATAATTTAAACTCTATCCTTGGTTGTTGTTGTTTTTTTTTCGACTCAGTCACTAGGACTATACATCTCCTTTTTTCTTTTGCTTTTGCTGAAGAAGGAATTAATTTCGAAACGTTCATCTGTGTCCTTGTCTTACTTATGCAGCGCTCGTTCATATTTTAAAAAAAATTTATTTACATGTTCTACCATATATAATGACGTCAATAATAACTAATTGACTCTAATTAATTCTCAAATTGCATGTGTATGGAAAGTATACGAGTCTGATTGATGTCATTTCATTTTATCATGCCTTCAGAATTAGATTTTTCCAAGTTTTGAATTTTCAAACTTTGATAAAAATTGAATGGAATTAAGAAATAAACGCAATGGCATCCTCCCTTAAGGGAAGCTTAGAAATTTTGAAAATCGTTCCAATTACCCAAGTATTTTTTTTCTTCTACAGGGGTGAAATATGGTAGCAACTGTATTACATTAATAATCATTTTTCATTGATAATGTCTTTCTTAGGAGTGCTTAATTTGATATGTCATATCAATTAAGTCTACAATTCTAGGTTGTATTAAGATAGCATCAGCATAATTACATTTTTTTTTCATTTCTAATAATCTTATAGTACTTAATTTGCTATGCAATATTAATTGAGTCTATAATAGTTGCTTATATTGAGAAAGAAGCAAACATACAATAGTAAGCAATCAAACAAGTCAATAAGAAGATGGAGGAAATAACAACAGCGATTAATGATATCGATGATGACGTTACGATGATAATGATAAAGATAATAAAGTTGATGATCATGATGATATTGAGGATAACAATGATAATGATGACAATGGGGGTGATGATCAAGATGATAGCTATGATTATGAAGATGATTGCGAGTGAGTGTGATGGAAGATGAGTCTCAGAGGGAGAGAAGGTAGCACAAGGTTGGGCTAGTACAATACCTATTTTGTCCAAGGTTGGGGTAGCATAATTTGCATGCTTCTTATAATAGTGTGCTTGAATTGTTGCAATTACTGTACTTAGTTTCTGTATGCATAATCATATCGTAAATATATTTAAATTGGGACCCTCTGTATATTTTAATGTAATCATTTTTATTTTTATTACGATCTTATTTTAATAGTAAGATCCATCACAGTCTATTGTTGTTGATCATATCATTATGCTTTACAAGTGTTTCAAAATGTTCTTACTAAGTACTTGCATGTTAATGTAAAACGCTCTGAGCATTTCGGCAGATCTGGAAGAGCGTTCAACAAATGTGTATTATTATTACTATTATCATTATTATTATTATCATTATTTTTATTATTATTATTATTATTATTATTATTATTATTATTATTATTATTATTATTATTATATTATTATTATGATTATTTTTACATTTATTATTATGAACATTAATATTATCATTATTATTCATATTATCATTATTAATATTATTATAATCATTATTATTATTGCTGTTAGTATTATTATCAGTGTTGTTATTGTAATTATTATTATTATTTATATCATTACTACTACGGCTGCTGCTCGTCCTCCTACTTCTACTACTGCTACTACTACTACTGCTACTTTTACTACTACGACTATTACTACTACTTCAACTACTTCTACTTTTACTGCTACTACTACTACTACTACTACTACTACTACTACTACTACTACTACTACTACTACTACTACTACCATTATTACTTTATAACCCTCAATAATTATTCATATTGCTTGTTTTCTCAACGCTGGGTTGAATTTGGTTTGGCGGACAATGTTGCTTTAACAAAGGTATACACCTGTTTACTGTTATTATTATTGTCCGCATGCATAAACAGTATGGTATACCAACTAATTATACTATGATACAGTTGTATAACCATTACAAAGACAGCCTCAATTATTGACGAGGCAGTAGTTTTTAAAAGTCAATATCTCTGCGGGTAAGGGTATCAAACTATGATGGCAAAGATCACTAGTTCAATTTCTATTATTATAGGCAAAGAATTATCAAGGAAATCCCAGAATTGACAATGTAGAAGCGAAAGAAGAGGAGAAAAATCGTGAAAAAAATCACAATTAGAGCGGTACTCGAACCCACAACCCTCGGCACCGAATCACCTTGCCAAGAAGAATGAGCTCCTCTATCCACTAGGTAACTCAGATAGAACTAATAGATAGACCTTCAATTTCTATTTTAACAATTTTTTTTTTCGTTTCAGATTGGTTTGGTAGTGCTTTTTTCTTTACTTCTTTTTTTTTAACTTTCCAAAAACATAATTTGCGTCGATTGTGTTTCTATTGACTGGTTAGTTTTTTTTATTGCTTTTTCATTTATCCCGAATAACTGTTTGTTCACTGGGATTTTAAAGCAACAATGGATGTTAACGAGAATACATTATACTGACCTGTTTGTCCAGTTCCGGCAGACTAGATATTTCAACTCTTACTTATCTTATGATCAGAGGTGTGAAAAACGCTATGCAAGTGGTGGCATTGTTGGTAGAGGCTTTGAACTGGTGTGGCTGCTACGGCAATGTTCTGGGGTGGATTCCTACTCTGGCTACCACGCAGGGGGTGGGGGTCCTTCGGCAGGAAAAAACACCCTTTTTGTCACACTGAAATATGGTGGAAAAGAGTATCTGGCGGTTAAGATAGCTGCTGTCTTGTCCAAAAAAGAAAATTCTAATACGCCTACCAAACGAATTCCTCGTCACAGTTAACTACTCGGCAGAGCTAAATACTAGCTGTTGGTTGTGGGAGTAAACAATATGTAAAGTACCTTGAGACTTTGGTGATACTTGCGCTATATGAATACAATTTTTTTATATTAATGAGCCTAGATGTTAACCACGGAATTTAAGGGTTAACAGAAATTCATCTATCAAGGATAGAACACGGTAACCCTTTGATCCTACTTCCATCGTCTTAACCATTTGACCACCGTTACAGCATGGCATATATAATGATCCCTTTTGTGAATCCTATCCTAAGGTAATATTATGATATTTTACATAGAAAGGTTACCAACTGCTTAACTTCAATTAGAGTATATATAATAAGCACTATAACTAATTAATTAGTTTTGCTTTATTAATGACCAGTAATTATCTTCAATGCCTCATAAGTCAATCAAAATCGTAATAGATCATGGTTTGATCTTATTACTACTATTCACTGTCCAAACTGTTCAAATGTGTGTTGCTCTTGGATTCTATTAGTATAGTAATATATATTAAGTACCAATACTATTACAAGCGCAAAATGAGTACACAACTCACTGTCAAATAGAATATTTCTTTCTTTTAACCAATAACTATTCACTGTAAGGATTGAACGTACTGGCAGTTTTGGTATATCTAATTTGAGCCTCTATTTATTGCATTAAAGTTGGGTTTTTTTATTAACAATTAATTTATTGCAAAAGGAAAAAAAAAACATTACAATATTATGATAAAGAATCAATACAGAAATTGTGCATTACCTTATTCTGCTAATTATGTCTATGCTATTGTGGTCCAATAATCTGGACAAATATTAATACATCTATAAATATATTCAAAGTCCTAAAGAATTTCAGTGAATACCTTAGAATCAAGATATTTTAAATGAAGTTATGTTAAAGTATTCCAGAAATACTACACCATGATAATATATGTCGTTTTAAAGTGCGTTAGGGCATATCAATCTCATTCATAAAGATTTTGGCACTCCATAAATAAATCTTTTGTTTCTATTATCCTTATTAGTATTAGTGGAATCGTTGTTGTTATTATTATCATAGTAATCATTATTGCACCAAAATCAGTTTCTTTATCTTTGTAACATTTATAAAGTCTTCTATAGAACAATACAAGACTGAAACCTTGCCATATTTTAAAAGGTGGCGTCCATAATGCATGAAGTCTTCGTAGTTCTTTTTTTTTAAATTATTATTAGTGTTATTATCTTAATCATCATTAGTAGTAGAAGTAGTCAGTGGTACTCGGAAATAGCCTAATTGACGGGACTCACTCCAACTTTATGCTATTTCCTAGATTACGCTATTCCCGAGTTCATTGAATAGTCATTTTATTACATGCTACTAAGTTGCTTGGAGTAAGAATTAGAATACGTATATATATCGGCTCATTCCAATGAGTACATTATTACTGCTACTTTAAAATTAATATGACCCATTCATGACAAATGCCGATCTTTAGCGGCCGAGAGAAGTCCGCTTGTTTTGTTTTGGGTTGTGTTTTTGTTTTTCTTTAAACTATTTTATGACGAGTAATACAGTATCATGAAAATGAAAAAAACAAAACAAATAGCCCACATAGAAGGCTAGGTGAAAAAACTCACACTATTTTATTTCCGAGTTGACCTCTTATGTTATTACGCTTCTTTCATGCTAAATTTATGGATTCAAATAAGGGGGGAAATGGGGATTTAGAATTCTTACGCTATTTCCGAGTACGCTACTTTCATGTTTAAATGAAGTATTGTATTCATTAAGGTATTACATATTTTTTTACTAAATCAACTATAGAACATTTCGAGACTGAAGCTTTGTCATATTTGAAAAAATGGGATCCTTAATGCATGATGTCTACGCTGCTTATTTTTTCCATGCATCATTAATCATCGTGGTCACACTTTTTGATGCTAGTGATGCTAACGCTGTTACTTCCAGTAAGATCCATCACATAGAACATGTCAAACGAGGTAAGATATGACTTAATTTGACTTATCACCGTGCCGTGTCCCAATTGCCCAGCTGCGTCGCCTCGGCTGCTTTGGGAATTTCCGATGTGTGTATTCTCCAAAGTTGTCTGTTCTGAGCTAACAATAAAATAGAAACAGGTTGGATGCGCTCTACAAAAGAAGACTTTTGCTGAGCGCACCCAACCTGCTTCTATTTTATTCCTTCCTCTTGCTCTACGGTGGCATTTTATACACTGTTCTGAGCTAATGATGTTATGTCATTCAGGTCATTTACTGATGTGAGTCTATTATCGTGCGATATAAATTTTAAAATTATTAATATGATTTGGACATGTCTAAAGCGCCACATCTATCATCAATAATAGAAGCTATAGACGCTACACAATTATATTATGTTAAAGCACAGCATATTTAAAATGTGTCAACAAGGTATGCATCTAAAAACAAGACAAAACAAATTATGACAACTCTGTTAAAACTGTTTACATCATTTCTATTCACAAGTTAAAGTAGTACAATATCATCTAATTTAATTTTCAAAAAGTGCATTTTAAGTATCTCAATCGATTGGAAAAGTCAACTGAACGTGCTTGGGGATGAGGGTTATATTCATGTTTTCTACACCGGAGACTCCTGAAAAATATAAATTAACTATTTACAAGTGGCGAATGTTTGAATACTTCAACTCCTCCATATATTCTCTCCCACTTTTGGTGTGCGTTAAGTATGTCTCTTTTCAATAATGGCATTCGGAAGCCCAAAACACTCGTCTTTCGGCTATATGGTATAATGGTAAGGCATTCAACTTGTGATCGAGAGATCTTGGGTTCGAAAACGCTTAGTTAAATCCTTGGAAAAGGTTACACACATTTCCTTACAACACTCAGGTGAAATGAGTATCGGTCATATACAGAACTGGATGTTGTCAGAATGCTAGAATGATGAGCATATTAGGCAGCTCTTCTGTATGTTCACGATGAGTTTAGATGACATTGGAATAAGCATGCCAGTCTTGAACCACTTTGAAAAGCGTAATGAGTAATCTATAAAAATGGTAATAGCGCTATATAAAAAGGGCTAATATTTTGTTTTAATTTCATTTGTATTTAATTATGTAGTTCAAGTCGATTAATGTGGTAATGGATTATTATTTGCTACAATTCGCAATTTATATAAAAATATTTACTTTTTGTGTTGATTTGTACTATTAACACGTCTAAAACCAAATTTCTTGTATTTTTCAAGATGAATAAAGTATCATCTTATCATCTTATCATTATTAATGATCATCATTATTAATGATCATATCAATTTTTGGTTTTAATCACTTTCCTATTTTCATTCATGTGATCTCTATTATTACATGTCTTATAAAATAATACCTTTATCCTCTACACCTGTCGTTGCGTCAATTATTTCGGAAAGTGATTCAAACCTTCGGACTATGTGACGATGCCGATAATTGTGCCAGTTATGAAAGTAGCCATCCTCTGCTCCAAATCGCCTCTAATCTAGACGCACCGAATTTGTACCTAGACTTGCTCCTGGGAATAGGAAGAGGTGTCAGGTAAGCTGTTTCATATCATTTATTAGTCCCGTACTCGTTAACGAGCATATGGAAGTCACGGGTTAATGTTTCGACTCTTTATAGGCATACTACCTTTGTGTGTTAGTTTCCCATTGCTTTCCACGCCAGCTTTACTTCCGCATTGCTTTCAGAGACCAGCTCCCCATTCATTGCTGGGTGAACAACCCTAGCCAGGTGTCAAGAGTGACCAGGATCCTTGTCTACGTTGCCTATACTACTACTGTCATACTTTGTATGCTTTTTACGTTAATTTTTCAATGAGTGTCCAGTGGTCAGGTCATAATTTGATGGGCGAGCTAGGGAATATAAAAAAATATGAATCATATATTGTCGTTTTAATTTATGCGGCTCCTATAAATCAGTCGTCCTAACTTTATCACGCTAGTAAGTAAAATTGAAACTGCTTTAAGGTAATGCCATAGTTGGGTAATTCACTTAGCTTGTTTCCGCTGCTTGCAAATCGAATCTATAGTGAACTACCAAACCGGTAACAGTCGCGCAAATTACCATCGGCAGGAAATCAAAATCTGCTTTTAAGCGCTTATTTATATATAGGAAACCCTTCATCTGATCTAAACATAGCTTACAACAACTTCCACCGGCACTGTCATCAATCCTATACATACATTTGTTTACCATTTCACTGTGCTAATCCATAAGCTCTAGTGCTGCAGGTTGTCAGGGTGAAAACATCTGAAAAAGTACCTGCCGCCACTATGACCTCTATCATACACTGTAGAAATATGGCAACACAATCCTAGTTCTAATTTACAGTTGTCTGATTCATAATGCGAGATATAAGTATAAGTTAGAAGGAGAATATTACAGTTAACTACGCTTGTTGCAATGTTGCTGTGGAAAAAGAAATAGGATTGCTATCTCCGTTGAATTTAGCATTGTAGTAAAGTCTTTCCATGAAAAACCGATCATTGCATCAGAAAATCGGTACACCCTAGCTCGCTACTATAGAATTCTACAGTATAGACTATGCATTGAAGAATATCGCACTAAATACCATTGTAAGATATCTGAAATAGTCTATAGCCTTCATTCTAATACTTGTTCAAGGAAACAAGCCCAGGTGATTACTAAAGGTTTTGCAGTCGACTGCGCTTACAGTAATGTCATTGAGGAAAAACAAAAAAATTGCATCCGGATTTCGCTACAACCGTCATATCTAGTGTTGGGGTATTCATGCATTTCCAAGTAAAAAGGATTGGTACATCTGAATATCGCTACAAGCTACGTCGACTATAATCATTTTCTTTCCTTATTACAGACCACAGTGTGCTGGTTTACAGAAGAGCCATTACAGCAGAGTGGACGGGTTGTGTAACAATCTCAGGTCTCCATTTAAAGGTGCTGTGTTGTCCTCTCCAAGTCGATTGTTCCACAACACATATCTCGATGGTGAGAACTTGTAGTAGAATATTATTATTTTATCTGGTACCGTTACGTTAGCTTATTATGGAGACAAAAGCTATGAGACGATAGTTCATTTTGTAATAAGAGCATGATAGATCTGGTGCAGACAATAATACCCATACCATAAAGTTTGTAAAAAGTTAATTCGTCAATAGAAATGTCCAAGATGGTCACTAAAAATCCAAGATGGCCGACATTATTTTCAGAAATTCATAATACATACCTCCAAAAATAATAACTTTTTTTTTTCAAAGAAGAAACAAATACGCAGAGCTTATTTCCCATATGCCTTGTAAATTTCAGTCACCACGCATGCATAAACAGAGCTGTGGGGCGTTGAAAACAACACAAAAAATAACTCCCAGGCATGCAGCAGTCTAAACCTGGTACAAATCAGAAAGATTCCCAATTATTGCAAGGATATATAAGTATAGTAATATCTTAATTAGTATTGCAATTAATAGTACTGAGAAAGAATAAGTGTATGCCTAGATAATGTACCATTAACATGCAAAATTAATCAACGCGTTGCAATTCTTATATTTATCACCATCATCACCATTATTATTGTTAGTAATATTAGTAGTAGTAATAGTAGTAGTAGTAGTAGTAGTCGTCGTAGAAGTAGTAATAGTAGTAGTAGTAGTAGTAGTAGTAGTAGTAGTAGTAGTAGTAATAGTAGTAGTAGTAGTAGTAATAGTAATAGTAGTAGAGTAGCAGTAGTCAAATAAGTCAAAATCATGAAGTCGCTTCACTTAATCAATGTTTTAACCAGTAAAATGTACCAGCAATATTTAATTTTTTTTATTATAAATGCATTTAACAACTACATGCCGAATATTATATTTTTTCCATGAAAAATAGAATAGGAAAATGTAAATAAAGCTGCATTTTGCATGCGTAAAAAAGTCTCAACTGTCTTATGAGATCAATAGGCTAGTTCTTAAGATAATAATGAAGTTAACCAGATAGTTTAGGGCTTAAGCTGATCAAGAGATATCCTATCTTTACCATGGTAATGTGTATTTTCGAATCATTTTATAGACTATTGTTTTCTTCATTATTTTACACATACTTTTCCTGTTTAATTTCAAGTCAATTTTTGGAATTAAAAAAAATAAAACAAAAGCATCTATATTTTAAAGTGGCTGTTTCTTATGTTAGTATTCCATCAGGTCTTTAATATGGGATGGTTGCTTAGAGTTTATTTTTGACTTAAAGGCTTGCATTTCGCATTTATTTTTTCATAATGGAGTTTTCCTGTCCTACAAACGTGATGAAAGTAATACTAAAATCATCTCAACAACAAATATTGGCATTCTTTATCAAATGCTTCACGATGTAAAGCAAAATTATTGACATAATTCGACAATACACTTTAACCAGGCATTACAATCCGTATTTCAAATTATTTTCACGCATTGGTTCTTGTGACCGGAACATAATATAATCCTATTATGAGACAGGTTCAAGTCCACTTTCTTCGGTGTGTGTAAAGTAATAAGTTCGGATTGAAATCAGTGAAATATGATGGTATTCTGATATTTTGCATTTTGAGAAAGCTAATTTAGTTTCTATTCATATTTACTTATGAATGATTGTATGATTTATTATTTTAGTAACAGATTATTATCATTACTAGAACTTCATTATTAATACTTTAACTCATTTTCGCTCACATTAAACGGCAGTACCTTAGCACAAGTGTTCCGATTCCTGCTGAGCATTGAAAATATGCAGGATTGTTATAATTATTAGCCATAATGCTTGGAAACTATTTACTATTACATTGAGAGACAGAGAGAGAGGGAGGGAGAGAGAGAGAGAGAGAGAGAGAGAGAGAGAGGGAGAGAGAGAGGGGGAGAGAGAGAGAGAGAG
>JAUEKR010183168.1:0-13435 GCA_031762895.1 Corambe burchi
TTTTGAAAGTTAGGTATTTGATCAACGTTATTATCCTTCCTATATCTTATTTTGTTCAATTATATATGTAAAACTAGACAATACGTATGTACTACATTATATCTGTTCTTGTCTGTATATTAGTCATTTACGGATGCTGTTATTACTGTTAAGATTATCGCATGTTTTATCTCTAACATAACGGTCTAATCGTGATGCGTAGGACTATTATTAATATAAGGTGTGATAAACCCAATCAATTAAAAGTAGGCCTTTATCGATCTTTGAAGGTATCATCAATTACTGTTAGCAAGCAGTAGTACTCTAGATATATACTTAAATGCGTATTTTTTGACTTAGGTCTTGACTAAAAAATATCAAATTTTTGCCCTATATTTGCAACTATAAATTCTGAACGAGCAACTTTTAGCTTTTGGAAATATTAAAAAAAATCGATTCAGGTGAACAAAATACATATTAAAAGTTGGCTTTGGGATGATCCGAGGGGTGTGGGAAGGGGTGTGTGTGTGTGTGTGTGGGGGGGGGGGGAAGGGGTTGCGATTCATAGTGTATGTATCTGTCTTAGTAAAGGTCTACTTATAAAATCATCGATCTAGACTTAACTAGATTATATTATAGACTATGTGGGTTTTTACCTATGATGTACGTGTGTCTGTGTGTGTGTTGTTGTTTTATTGATAAGTTTAAATAGATATGATTCATGGAATGTGCTACCTGTTATGTGTAGTTAAAAAGTTGATTCAGCTTAAACAAGATTTCAAAAGGATTATCTTCCGGATGTTTGTGAATTAAATAGACCGCTATTTGTGATTATCTTTATCAATTTATATCTGTATCTGTAATGTTAAGTTGATAAACCCCACAATGAGTATCACATCAGCGTATTTATGTTGGTTGATCTGCATTACAAATTTATGAAGTGATTTTGTTACAATTTTATATTATATCGTATACTATATGCTGTTAATTTAGTATGCTTTTAAATAATTTAATTTAACTTTTATTTAAATATAATTACCAGTATTGACAATTAATACTACCAAGGAAGTTTTTCTTTTTTTTCTTGCCCATTTCTGTATTTGGTGTACCTAGAAGTCTAGCTAGATCTAGATATTATCTGAATCTTTTAGTATCTATTAAATTTGACGTAAGTACATTATGTATGTAATACTCTTTATAGTTATCAACTATTTACTTACAAAAGCATTCGTCTGTGTTCCTATCTTTCTTATTCATCATAATATCGTTCATCTTATTTTTTCCTCTTTCATCATATTTTATTTATTCTCAATGTTCTTTTTTCTTATACATAAATTATTGCTGCTACTGTTACTGCTATTGATACTACTACCTCAACTTCTTGTTTCTTCTTCTTCTTTTTTTTCTTCTTCTACTACTACTACTTCTACTACTACTACTACTACTACTACTACTACTACTACCTCTACTACTACTACTATTCCTCCTACTTTTGCTACTACTACAATTACTACTACTACTTCTACTAACAGTACTATTACTACTTCTACTACCCTTACTACTACTTCTACTACTAGTAATGCTGCTGATACTACTATTTCAACTTTTTTCTTCTTCTGCTACTACTATTTCAACGACTTCTACTATTACTACTAACTTACTACTACTACTACTACTACTACTACTACTACTAATACTATTACTACTAACTTCTACTACTACTACTACTACTAATACTATTACTACTACTACTACTACTACTACTACTACTACTACTACTACTTACTGCTATGTTCTTTTATATTTGCCATTCTACTATATGCTACCTCTTCTTTTTCATACGTTTCTGCTACTACAACTATTTTCCTTCTTTTTCATTCTTATTCATTCCTTCTTTTTTCTAGCTACAACATCAACATCTTATAAATTTTACTACTTATTTCTTTTATTTCTACTTCCGCAGCTATACTACAACTATTTTATATCTTTTTCTTCTTCTTCTTAAATCATCATTTATATCAATTAGACATTAGTCATGGGAGGCAGAAGCATGCACGGATCTAGACTAGGTGGTGGTTATCACTGTCACAGGTTGATGTAACTAGTTTGTGTCACACACGACAACTACAACTAACTTTGATGGATGACAAGTGGTGGGATTATCACAACGTCAATGCTGTGTAGCAGTGTGCTGCTATGTGTGTAGTGTGTAGATGTATATATGTTATGACATTGTACGTTATCGATAATAGATCTCAAACTTGAAAGTTAAGCGTAAATCTGTTACCTTTTTTTTACCATAAAGATCAGTGTGTATATGGATTAAAATTGAGATATAACATTTATATACCCTGTCCATCTAAAAAAACCCAACAAACTCTTTCAAAAACATAATATATCCTACTGCATACAATAACGAACAAGCATTTATATAGCATGTCCATCATAAAAATACAACAACAAACAGTTAAAACATATACTCTACTACATACACAAAAAACAAACAAACATAAAAGCAACAACCAGCAAACTAACCTCTCTCCCAACCCCATTTCCCCATCTTAAAAAAAAAACAACAACTACAAACCGTTAAAAAAACATAAACCCTACTACAAACAAAAACAAACAAACATTAAAACAACCAACAGACCAAACCCCCTCCCCTCAACCCATTTTTTCCTCGTTTTTTTCTTTACAACGCATTAGCCTACTAAATTTCCCCAATAAATCAATATCGGTTTAGGTACGCATATTATGATGATACATCACAGCCTTATAGTGATGGCAATAGTGTTATTTTTCTATGTTTACCTAATTCCATAATGATGACTTTGCCGGTGTTTCCTAATAACTCTCATCTACGTATTCTTAATTCAATACCGATTATGTGACTACCATTGTTAACGCATCAATAATATTAATATGTACTAAAGCCTTTATCATGGTAAAACCGAATATCTTCCAGTTTCTTCTTCTTCTTCTTTTTTCAATTTTGCCATCTGTCTCAGTTGTGATTGAGTATTACTGTTGACTTGTGCAGGAGGTTTAAAAAAATTTTTTTATTTATTTTTTTTTTTACAAATTTTGACCTGGATGAAGCTTTTAGCATTAATGCATCAACGATTTTACAACTAAAGTCTAAGCCATGGTTAAAGCTGAAAATTTTTCTTTTTCTTCTTCTTCTTCTTCTTTTTCTTGTTCTGGTTCTTCTTCTTCATCTTTTTCTTCTTCTTCTTCTTCTCCATCTCCTTCTCCTTCTTCTTCTTCATTATCATCATCTTCTTCTTCTTCTCCTTCTTCTTCTTCTTCTTCTTCTTCTTCTTCGTCTTCTCCTATCTCTTGTTGTTGTTGTTGTTGTTGTTTTTCTTGTTGATGTTTTTTTTTCTTCTTCTTCTTCCTCTTTTTTCTTCTTCTTTTTCTTCTTCTTCTTTTTCTTCCAGTTTCTTCTTCTTCTTCTTCTTCTTCTTTTTCTTTTTCTCCTCCTTCTTCTTCTTCTTCTTCTTCTTCTTCTTCTTCTTCTTCTTCTTCTTCTTCTTCTCATTCTTCTTCTTCTTGTTCTTCTTTTTCTTGTTTTTGTTGTTGTTGTTGTCGTTGTTGTTGTTGTTGTTGTTCTTCTTCTTCTTATCCTTCTTCTTCTCCTTCTCCTCCTTTTTACTTCTTTTTCCTCGTCTTCTTCTTTTTCTTCTTATTCTTTTAATTTTGCCATCTGTCTCGGTTGTATTTGAGTATTACTGTTGATTGGGTTGGAATTTTTGACAAATTTTGCCCGGGTAGCAGTTTTCTTTTTGCAGCCTACTCTTTGCGGTTCATAAACTTCCAAAGGGGTTTCAACGTACTTAGATATAAACACAGGACTTCCTAGTTTTTTTGTATGATATAAGTATATCTGAATAAATAATTATATCCACGGATATTTTAATGGGTCTTATTGTGCTTGTTGTGTGTGTGTGTGTGTGTGTGTGTCGTTTACTCTATTATGCAGCATAATTCGTGCATTTCAATGTAAACCTATGTATTTAAAAAGACATATTATTCATGGTGAATTCTAATGGATCGTTTTATGCTTATAATGCGTAGAATGTCGTTTTATTTATTATTATACAGCATTTTAAAATTTCAATGCATGCATTTAAAGACATATTATTATTATTATTATTATTATTATTATTATTATTATTATTATTATTATTATTATTATTATTATGGTAAATTTTAATGGGTCTTTTTGTGCTTATAACGTCTACATTATGCCGTTATTTTTGCAGCACTTCTATATTATTCCAATGTATGTTTAAAGGCATCATTATATAATTATGGTAAAGGGAAGACGTGAATAGATCCTTCAATGAAAACGTAATTCAATATATTATTATAGGGTACAAAAGGGGCAAAAACACCTCTTTTCTTTTAAACGTCTAGTCTAGTGATGGCCTACATTAAAATAAAATGAACATTTATATAGCGCTATGCCACTTATTTTTAAATGCTCAAAACGCTTTACAAAGGGGACTCCAACAGGCCAGTTCATTCCATACTAGTTCAACTCTTGGCGGAGCATACAGAAGAGCTGCCTGGAAGGCGCTTCATTATAGCATTCTGACAATATCCATCTCTGCCTATGACCGAATACTCATTACATCTGAGTGGGGTGAGGTAATGTGTGAAAAAAAAACTTTTCCAGGAGTTTAACTCTGCGCCACCCTATGCGGATTCGAACTAGCAACCTCTCGATCACGAGCTGAGTGCCTTACCACTAGACCAAAGAGCCACAATATAGTTAATATAATATTATACTACTATTATAGTGTGCGAAAGTTGAATTTGAATGATTCTTAAGTAAATCTGTATGTTTAAAGAGGATTATTACTCAATTCAAGTCATAGCATCATATTTGAAATTACTTAATATATGTCTTACAAGATTGATATATCTACTAGAATACACTTTGGAATGACTTTTTGATTCACAAATGACATTTTCTCCACTTATGTAAGGGAGCTAACGCTACATCTCTCTTGTTTCTAGGCTTACACATAAAAATATCGTTTATATAAAATGTAATAATAAAATATAGTGTCGTAACTGAAAGAGGAATTCGTCCTATTTGTGTTTGAACTCAAACTCTACGAACTAGGCCATGTCAACACAAACCCCCATTGTAACTGTGGAACAGAGAGAGACCTCTGCATGTTTATTTGTTTGTCTATGTGCTTGTCTGTTTATTTGTCGTCTTGTTTGTCTGTTTGTTTATTTGTCTTCTTGTTTGTCTGTTCGTTTACTTGTCTTCCTGTTTGTTTGTTTACTTGTCTGTCTATGCGCTTGTCTGTTTGTTTATTTGTCTTCTTCTCTGTCTATGGGCTTGTCTATTTGATGGTTTATCTGTGTTTTTTTTTGTCTGTCTACCTGGTTGGCTTTCTCCTAAAGTTGCATCAAGCTTATTTCATATTTCTCCCTTTATACGCTGTTTTTTTTATGTAACCCTTATTTAAAGCTTAACTCTTTATTTTTTGTATCCCTGTATTTCATCGTCTCACTGTTTCTCTTTATTTGTTCTTCTCTCTCGGTGTGTATGTCTCTCTCACTTTCTCTGTCTCTGTTTCTCAGTTCTTCTCTCTCTGCCTTTTTCTTCTTCTCTACTTTTCTCTGTCTCTATTTCTCTGTTTCTTTCTCTCTCCATCTCTCTTATACACATTTTATGTAATTTTCTCTCTCTCTTTCTCTTTCTCTCTCCTTCTCTTTCTCTGCTCCTTTCTCAGTTTATCTCCTTGACTCTCTACGAATATCTCTCTATCTATCTACCTACCAATTTCTCTATATATTTATCTCACAATATATCTCTATCTATCTCTTCTTGTCTCTCTACCAGTCTCTCTCTATCTAACTACATAACAATCTCTCTATCTCTCTTTGTCTATCTCTCGCTTTCTCTCTCTATCTCTCTCGCGTTTTCTCTCTCTCATATATCCACGCCGATCTGAGTGACCTAGTGGATAGAGGAGTTTTTTTCTTTTCTTGACAAGGCGATTCGGTGCCGATGGTCGTGGAGTTCGAGTCCTGTTCTATCCATGAATTTGATTTTTCATTATTTTCTCCTCTTCATTGTCTTGTATATTGTCAAATCTAGGGTTTTCCATAATCATTCTCTCTCTCTGTCCCTCTCTTTCCTTCTCTCTCTCTCTCTGTCGTTTTGGTTGATGTTGTTGACGGGCAATTATGTAACATGACCTTATTTGAACCCCCAAAACTCTGAACGAAATGCACTGAGTGTGAAACACACACCTAACGTCCCTGTAATTAACACATTTCAATGATAACTGAGACTAGACAAAGATAAGTATTCGTCTCTCTACCAAAAACATACCTGTCTGTTTTTGTCTCTGTTAAACTATTTATGTATCTGTCTATATGACTGTTTGCCTGCCTCTCTGTTTGTCTGTCTCTGCCTCTGCCTCTGTGTCTGTCTCTCTTTTTTTATCTCCATCACTCACACTCTCTCTCTATCTCTCTTTCCATATACTTTTCTCTTCATATCTCTCTCTTTCTCTCGCCCTCTACCTCTATCACTCTCACTCCCTCTCTCTCACTCTTTCACGCATGAATTCTATCGATCTTTTTCTTTCTCGTTCTATCTCTTCATCTCTATCTCTATCTATCTTTCTTTTTATCCTCATCTCCCTCTCACTATCTATCTCTCTATCTCTTTTCCAAGTTTGATGATAATTGTCTCATTAACCCTCATGCTAGTTATCAAATGATAATCGAACCAAACAAAATCAACATTAGAAAAAAACGCTATGGTAGCAAAATTACCCATCACATAAGCTACCCGCAAAAAACGAGGCTAAGAAAAAAAAAAACCCCGAAAACAACAAACAATGAAATTTAAACTTAATAAAAAGAATGGAAAAGGAACCACAGCAAATTTATTTAAAACAAAGCCAAACGCAGAACAACAAACAAACAAAAACAACAGTAACAAAAGAAACAAAAAAATATAAACAATAACGTAAAACATCAACATACACACGCACACCAAAAAACAAAACAAAAACACAATAGATTCCCCATCTTATCGAAAAGTTAAACACAAAACCAACGTCCAAAAAGAGAAGTAAGAAAAAAAAAAAAAACTCAACAAAACAGCAAGGCATCAAAACCTATATTAACTGGAATTTTTTTTTTTTACAAAAGTAGTCAATCTGATAAAATGCAATCATAAAAAAAAACACATGCAGGCTTAAAATCAAACCAACCGGTAGCAATAACGTGAAGTATTAATAATTATTGAATATTGATTTTTGTTGTGCTTGAAATATCTACTTATTATTTGTTTATTCGTGAATAGTTGTATTTGATTTATTCCTCACTATCTCGTTTACTCTTCTCTTTAGTATCTTCCGCCCATCGATTGCAACTTGAATCTACATACTACAGTTGTTAGTTGTAATCTACTTTTTTTATTATGTTACTACATTGTATAGACGTCATGTCTAGGTCTATATAGTATACTGTTATTGATGACAGTTTTGCTTAGTGAAGCGTGTCTGTTATTCTGGCGTATTGATCTCTTGGAGACATGATATAATAATAATCTTATATGTTAGATCACTGTCTTTAGAATTACAGTTATATGAAATGTTCATAGTTGATCCATTCTAAACATGATATAATAATCGTTTATGTTAGATCACTGTCTTTAGAATTACAGATATATGATATCATTATTGATCCATTCTAGACGTTATGATATATAATTGTATGTTAGATATATTGCTTTAGAATTACTGTTCTGATATCATGGTTGATCCATTCTAGATGTGATGTAATAGAATTGTATGTTAGATATACTGCTTTAGAATTACAGTTCTGATATCATGTTTTATGATTGTAACCATATCATTATGATTTAATAATCGTGTAGCTTAGATCACTACTTTAGAATTACAGTTCTGATATCATGTTTTATGATTGTAACTATATCATTATCACCCACATTAGATCATTACAGTATTATGATTACATTAACGTATAATATGTTATCATATGTATTATGTTATCAATATTATGCATAACGTTGCAAAATACTTGATGGTTAGAGGATCGATATTATGGGTTCCTGGTTGATATGATGTTATCACGTTTGATGGGTCTTTGTAATGCTGTATTTGGTCGGCCTTAGTATAAGAGTGGCTCATTCCACATTGTATATCTGAATAAGATATTATATTTATGATTTAGTAATAGGTAATAACTAGATAAATCTGTTTATTAACTTGGATTGTTTTACTTGTTTTTAGCTTCTTGAAAGCCTAAGTGTGAACTATTGTCTCTATCAAATCACTATAATCAATTTTAGGGTCTGCCACAGAAAGTTAATACCGAAACGTCCAGTTTTGTCTGTCTCTGCTATAAAGAGCGCATTCCAGGTTTTTTCATGTATTTATATAATTACATGAGTTGACTATTGACCATAGATAAGATAACGGACAAGATTGAAACCTGTAGACTATAAGTACGAAATTTATCTTAATACCGATTGATTGGTAGGTGTTTGGTTGTGTTAAATGTGCTGACTGTTGTACTGTTGTAGTAATAAGAAATGTAAACAAAGGGAAGTTAAGCCATGTACTAAGGGTAGATAAGCCAATAGACAAAGTGCCTACTTAGTACGTATGAAGTTGACATAGGCCTATGGCATAACTGGAGACAGAGAAGCCATTTCTATAAATTTAGCTGACTGATAGTATCACAATGAATAATTGCTTGGGGGAAAATCATTCTTAGAAGATATAACTGGTGTTACCTCACATATCTAAATGTCTCGCCCTTTTGAATGATTACTAAGAATTGGTGATCGCAGACATTTTAACGATCAATTATAGTAATGTTCTTTCATTATTTTCCATTCCCGGTTTTAATATCCTTATAAACAGCCAATGTCCTCAGCATTGATGATATCTAAGGGCACGGAAATAGTTGGGCAGATTCTCTTAGTTTATTTCCGCTGCAGGTAAATCGAACCTATAGTGAGCAACGGTACCGGCCACAGTCGCGCAGATTACCATCGGCAGGAAATCAGAGTCTGCTTCTCTGCTTTTTTATGTAAAAGAAACCCTTCATCTGATCTAAAAATAGCTTTCTACAACTTCCACAGCACTGTCATCAATAATTGTCTACCTATACATACTTTTATTTACCTTTCACTGTGCCATTCTATAAGCTCTAGTGCTGCAGGGTTTCGGGAAAAAAAATCTGGTAAAAGTACCTGCCGCCACTATGGCCTTGGCCTAAGACTGGAAACACAAACTAAAAGCGATAAGCCGCGCCGTATATAAATGCCGATCAGAGCTATAGAAATATCTACTTTATATTGTCATAGGCAGTGTACACCTGAAGCTCTCTAGCCGTGGCTACGCGGTGCGGTGTGGTTAGCGCTTATGGTGGGCATTGTGTATGTGTACCATAGTTGCCACAATTCACTATTTAGCTGAATTTCACTGTTTTGATTTCACATTTCCTCTTTTTTTAAAAATTCCTGATTTCCTCTATTTCGATTCTTGTCCGCTCACTCTCTCTCCCCCTCTCTCTCACACACACACACTCTCTCTCTCTTACTCTCTTTTCTCTCTCTCTGTCTCTCTCTCTCTCTCTCTCTGACCCACACACACACATACAAACACTACCAGTGCTATATTATGTTGCTTTTTGGAGTATTTGGGGCTATCTTGTAGCTTTCCTTTCCCCCCACTGAAATTGCTCAAATTTCTTCCTTTTGAAGTTTCCTAGGTGGCTGCTATGAGTAATATAGAACATATTTCCCCAGCTTGTCACGGCTTTGAGGCGCGGCTCGGCTTACCACTTCTTGGTGTCCTTTCAGCCTGTGACATAACTGTAGCCCCTGAGAAGCCATGTCAATTAACTTAGCTGACTGATAGTATCACAATAATTGTTATGTTTCTGAGGGGGAATTAATTTATTCATGTAATAAATAATCGTTGATCTAACCCATTATATCTAAATTACATTGAAATCTTTTAGTTCTTTGAATGTTTACTGTCAATTGTCGACCTTTAACATGGAAATGACCAATACAATAATTGTCATGTTACTGAGGGGAATTCATTTATACATGTAATAAATAATAATTGTTCTAACTAACCCATTATATCATCTTAACTAGTTGAAGTCCTCTAGTTCTTTGAATGGTTACTGTCAATTTACGATCTCAAACATTGTAATGACCAATTATAGTACTTATAATAATGCTCTCCCATTACTTGCTTTTCCTCTGTTTTACTCTCCTTTTGATAAGCCAATAATTCCTTAGCTATAGCAAAGATGGTATGCTGTAAAGATAGGATAGTAGGCCTAATTTGCGTGCTCGGGACAACGACAGCACCACCAAGCGGCGTGCTAGCACCAGTAGTACACAATATCGCTTTCTACTCTAGATTGAGGATAAATATTTTTTTTATGTAGAGCGCTTTCTAGTCTAGATCAACTTTATTTGTATTTGAAATGTCTTAGTATTACAGCTAAGATAAATTATAACTTTTAAGCTGTAAATCTAGATAATGGTTAATTTAGTCTTCGCTAAGTTAGATGTTGCTAGTATCGAGGCGACATCTTTGTTGTATCTTGTCTCTATGTATGTTTGAAACGAAAATATGTAGGACTATTATTGTTCGTCTAATCTAGACTCGATAAACAACCATTGACTTAATTAGGGGAAATCTCCCAGATAGATTAGGTTACAAAGATGTAATTTTAGTTCTATCTGAGTAGCCTAGTGGATAAAGGAGCTCTTTCTTCTTAGCAAAGCGATTTGGTGCCGAGGATCGTGAGTTCGAGCCCCGTTCTAACTATAATTTTTTTCATTATTTTTCTCCTCTTCTTTCGCTTCTATATTGTCTATTCTGGGGTTTCCTTAATAATTATTTGCCTCGTATTATAATTTAGATGTGTATCATTAAGCCTATAGACTAGGCCCAAGTGCGATGGGAATGGGGGTGACAATCGATTTGTTGTGAACGCTTAAAATAGAGACTTAGCGTTAGAACTGTCACATCTTAACCGCATTATACCATCTTTGCTTGTAGAACCGGTGTGAAAATCATTTGCTTGTATGATATTTGTGGTCAATGTTTGTCTGGTTGAGGTGTGAAGTGAAGGTGGTCAAGGGGTCAAGGGAATAAGGGAATGCGGCTAGCCGTTGACCGGAACTTGTTTGACTTGTCCCAACTGTCCTGTACATGTGTGTATGTGTGTTAGTGTCTGATTGTGTGTGTATAGTGTGTGTGGGTGTGTGTGGGTATGTGAGTGTGTTTGGATATGTATCTGTGTGTGGATATGTGAATGTGAGAGTGTTAGTGTCTGATTGTGTGTATATAGTGTGTGTGGTTGTGTGTGGGTATGTGAGTGTGTGTGGATATGTATCTGTGTGTGGATATATGAATGTGAGAGTGTTAGTGTCTGATTGTGCGTTTGTGGGTATAAGTGTGTGATGATTCAATCAGAGAGAGAGAGAAGGGGTGGGGGTGGTGTGCAGGGGGAGGATAGGAAACCTGAGGAATTCCATGGTATGTTACAGTTCAATGGTTTAATGATTGCTTCCGATAGACTACTTTGTGGCGTAGAGACCTTATCCTTTCTGCCTTATATTTGTATGTGTGTTTGCTCTGCAAATAGATTGGATTGTGTGTGTCTCCTTCTTTCTCTCTTTGTTTTTTTTCTCTCTTTCAATCTGTCTTTCTCTTTTTCTTTCTCTGTTTCGCTCTCTCTGTCTATCTCTTTCTTTCTCTCTATACCTCTCTATCTTTCTCTATCTTTCTCTATCTCTCTATATCTCTATCTCTCTCGTTCTTTCTCTCTCTATCTCTCTCTATCTCTCTGAGTCTCTATATCTCACTATCTTTCTTTCTCTGTTTCGTTCTTTCTGTCTATCTCTGTCTATCTCAGTCGATCTCTTTCTATCTCTCTCGTTCTCTTTCTCTTTCTCTCTCTCTCTCCTCTCTCTCTCATTATTTATACATTATGTCTACCTTCATGTTAATATGTTATTTCTTGAAAGTTACCAAACTAAATAGC
Source organism: Corambe burchi (assembly GCA_031762895.1). Lineage (NCBI taxonomy): Eukaryota > Metazoa > Mollusca > Gastropoda > Nudibranchia > Onchidorididae > Corambe > Corambe burchi. Next base: position 12,067 of record JAUEKR010183168.1, read on the forward strand.
GTTAGTGGATGTGATTATACACGTCATGTTACTTATGCTTTAAGTCATATAGGGAATGAGGAAAATAAAAATTAGCTTTCTTTCTTATGTTTGCTTGTGTGTTTGTGTGTTGGTCTGTAAATAAGAGTAGATTGTGTGCCTATGAATGTCTGTTTGCATGTCTCTCTTTCAAATGTTGGAAGTGGTGTTGGTGGATGAAATAATACAATTTGTATTACTTATTCTACTGTAGACAAAGATAGGATTTTAGTTCTATCTGAGTGGCTTAGTGGATAGAGGAGCTCTTTGTTCTTGACAAGGCGATTCGGTGCCGATGGTTGTGGGTTCGAACCCCGTTCTAACTGTAGTTTTTCATGATTTTATCCTTTTCTTTCGCTTCTATATTGTCTATTGTGGGGTTTCCTTTATAATTCTTTGCCTATTATTATTACTTATTCTACTGTAAATCACATAAAATGAAGAAACGCACAATTAAGCTAAATAACCGAGTTTTTTTCTTCTTTCTTACGGAAGGATGTTTGTATGTTTGTTTGGTTCGTAAATAGTGTGGAGCTAGATTATGTCTCTATGCAGGTTTGTTTGTATGTCTGTCTTTCAAATCTTGGAAGTTGTCGAAAGGAGCAGTGGCGTTGTTGTTAGTATATGAAATCATTTCCTTCGTGTTACTTATTCTACTTTTAAGACATACAGGAAATGACGTAACACACAATTGGACTGAATAACCGAGTTTTTTTTGTTTTCCTCCATATTTCTATTACTATTACCCATCAGTCTACAGTCTAGATCAGGTGTTATTGTTCAGCTGGTCAATGAATCATACTTGGATGGCCACTCCAGTTTTCACCTGATTTATACGTTTGTATGCAGGCTATCTATGGTATAAAATATTAGGGCATAAGTGATATGTATATGTGTGTGTGTGGTTATCATGGTGTAGGGTGATGTATATTACGTGTGTTAGCATGTATGTATGTATGCTCTATATTATGATTTTTAGGGGGCATTATGGTATATGTGTGTGTGGTTATCATGGTGTAGGGTGATGTATATTACGTGTGTTAGCATGTATGTATGTATGCTCTATATTATGATTTTAGGGGGCATTGTGGTATATGTGTGTGTGATTATCATGGTGTAGGCTGATGTATATTACGTGTGTTAGCATGTATGTATGTATGCTCTATATTATGATTTTAGGGGGAATTATGGTATATGTGTGTGTGATTATCATAGTGTAGGCTGATGTATATTACGTGTGTTAGCATGTATGTATGTATGCTCTATATTATGATTTTTAGGGGGAATTATGGTATATGTGTGTGTGATTATCATAGTGTAGGCTGATGTATATTACGTGTGTTAGCATGTA
>JAUEKR010185389.1:0-14747 GCA_031762895.1 Corambe burchi
TTTTATATTCAGAAGATGAAAATTTAACCAAATTACATTGATACTTATTTTAAACATTTGTTTGCATATCAATGAATGCTTTCGTATAATTAGCACTTATCAATATTTACTAGCCAATAAAAGTGTTTTTGTAAACCATAAGTATAAAATAAAGTGAAAGACTATTAAGATATACACCCAAAAATGTATATACATATAAATACTGGTAATAATTACATAGTCTAATGCAACAATTGTAGCAACTATCACTATTTCCAATCCACTTTCAAAAGTCTTAACTTACTGTTTAATCTCCTGGAGAGTTCCCGCATCTTTTCAGGCTTGACAAAGCTTGACCTCAACTGTACCAGAGTATCCTTATTGGCCACCACCAATTTCTAAATAAGTAAACCATGAGACAGAAAATCAATAAGTAAACTCCACACAATATTGAGGCCTCCCATTTGTTTACATTTCTTATCAAGTAGCATCAACATGCTATGGAAGGACAATAGCAAATAACGAGATAACGCAAAATGGATTAAAATTTATAAATATTTCATAATTGTGATCACACAATAACTTAGAACAAATTTTGACAAACATAAATAACAAAAACCACTACTATTTTGATTCAATGGTACTGTCATGGTACTTATGTGAGTATTTTGAATGAAGACATAGTCACCTAAGAATTGGAATAACATAGTTTATTCAAATATTATATCTTTTTTTTATTTTGCTGTCATTTTTCATTTTTACCAACTCTACTGGAAAACTATTAAATATCTTGGTTTTATTATTAATAATACAATAAAAAATAACATGACAGTTGAAATTACCTTAATTTCTTCAACTTGATGGGCAATATTCAACATCAACCGTTCACCAAGATACTTCATGCCATAAGGTCCAATTAATTCTGCAAGAGCTCGGAGTTCTGAAATAAATTAAAAAGAAAGAAAGAAGGAAGTATAGTAAAATCATTTAGTCCATACAGAAAATAAGTAAAAATAACTAAATATAAGCAAAAAAATATATAGCATCCTGCAAAGTCGCAATCACGTTTTCAAGTTTCACTGCAAAGTTTTTAAAAACATGATTTAACAAACCTGTAAGATCTGCATATTCCTCTGATGCCACAAAAGCCCCATCACCAGGGGAGATGGTAACAAACGCCTTCCTACTCGGTGAGAACACAATTTGACCAATATTACGAGTGACACGCTTCAACAATACCTCCAGGTACCTAAGAAAAAGATAGAAGAAAGATGAATCCATGAGGATAAATAACAAATCAAAACTGGCAAAAATTGAATTCAGTGAGTAAGAGAATATTTTCTGATAATACACTAATCAAAGTATGCATTTAAATAATTAGTGATGGCACTAAGAAATATTTTGATGAAGGAAAATATTTGCTTTTTAAAAGATAGTTAACTAAAAGGGATAACTTATTAATTAACATGATATTTTATCTAAAAAATAGTTGATTTGGAGCTGCTAAAAAGATATCTCCAAAATGATACTCAATCTTTACAGCAACATGTCAAAACTAACCTTTAAAGAGCTTCATAAAAAAACAACAACAAAACAATCATAAATTATATTCTTTTACAACAATATCAATGAATGAGATGATAGCTATAAAAATTTAGTTTTGGCATTAATTAGTAGCCTTGCTATAAAGATAAAGACAGTTAAAATTCATTCAAGCCTTCAATGATTCCTTGTCCCTATCTAGGATGAGAAATCAAAATTTACTTTGGAAGGAACAATCCGCAAGAACGAAGAATATATGAAAGAGCAATCCTTGCATGACTATACAAACAAATATCTTTTAAGCATATAAAGCATGCATATTAACTAACCAATGAGTGTAATTGTGAGTGATCGTCTTCTCTCCATTGACATCTGAAGGTTGAGTTTGCATGCCAAGGACATTGGTGAAAATTCTCACAATGTCAACATGCACTGTTGAGTTTAAAAACAAATCATTGATTTTAGGGAATGGAATTATTTCAATTTTAAAAAATATTTCCGTAAGTAAGCAATGAATCTAGTTTATTGAATGCATTTTACTTTGTAAAACATACAAAGTTTATAAATAATGTCCCTTTACTATCATAGTAGTCTAAACTAATATGAGTAATGAGTTACCACCTTTTTAAAGTGAAAATATAAGCTGAATTTTGGTAGAAACTCTTGAGTAAAAGTAAATAATACAGTGATCATGTATAAATAACTAATAATAGCAAAATAACACCTAAAACAAACAAAACAAAAAGCAAACAACCAACTAGATAAAACGTTTCTTCAAGAATTAATAAAGCATGACTTGCTAAAATGAAAGAAAGGGGGAAAAAAAGAAATATCAAAATCAAAATAACTCACCATAATTTTCAATGCTCTGCAAGACATTCATATAGGCTCTTACGCCATTGAGCAGTTCAGATGGTTTAGCAATTTCATTGGTGTCAGGATTGTACATCATCATAGCAACCAGTGCTCTAAACGATATCAAAGAAATAAAGCATAACAAATTAAAAATCAAGTCTCAAACAGCAGATAATTTGGTTAAGTATGACTATTACCCAACACTTCTAAAACCAAATTTTTTTTTTTAAATAACCAAACAACTGTTTATAGCACAGATTTATTAACTTTTAAGACTGACAACAAGTATAAAAAAATATATCACATTTATATAGAAAACCTAGAAAAACATTGACTAAAAACATAACCACTTAACCCCAGCATACAAATTAAACTTTAAAAAAACTAAACCACAAAAAGTAACTTAACAACAATGGCAAAAAAGCATATGATTTTTATTTTTAAACAAAGAAGAAAAAACTTAAGCACTTCTAGGTATAAGATAAGTAATAGTTCAAAAGGATGATAATGTCATTAATCCCAAGGCATTCTTCTCACTTGTTAAATTTGTTCTCCAGGTGCTGCAAGAAAAATTCTCTGGGGACGAATCCATGGTCCCAAACATAGATGATGGAGCAATAGTTGATGGCATAGCACAGATCCGTCAGCGCCATGTGTAGTTTGTCCATTCTGTCAAGAGAACAAAGCAGATTACATATCAAAGAAAAAAATACATAAAAAATGAGCTGTTGGGATGTATAGCAAAAAATACACAAACAAAAAAAGTTAATTCAAATAAATAATCAATGTTTATATGTCTTTACTCAGAAAATATGACACAATATAAGCTAAATAAAAAATCTTACAATTGCATTGTAAAACCATTTCAGACTTAGCCAGATCAAAAGTAAAAAAGAAAAAAATATATAAAAATGAAATTACAGAAAAAAAGTTCAACTTGTATACAATCAGATGAAAAAATCCTGTTAAGAGTAAACAAAAATGTCTCTCTTTAGCCAAACAGAGCAGGCGGCTCATCATCAATCATCAGCCACTGAATGCCTTGAATGATCAGCTTATGCTCCTCCATGTTCAACCATTCTGGGCAGGCCAAAGGGTAGAGGCCAGAATAATGTGGGTACAACACTGAAGTCAGTTGTGTTGGCCAATTTAGCACATAACAACAGCACAACGCAGCAATCGCTATTATGATGGAATCATCAGCCATAAAGGAAAAAAATCACCTACCTTGTGAAATTCTCTCGGTTCTTCCTGAGACTCTCAGTGCCGGGTTTCTCTGGCTCGACAATTTTCTTGTCTTTCTTTTCTTTAACCTTCTGACGCTGGAGAAGGATAATGGCAGCGCTGTGCTTGGGAAGAAGCTGTAGGAGATTAAAATAAGAATATATATGAATTTTCATTAAGAGAGCAAAAACAAATCAACAAATAAATTCAGTATCACTTTATAAAGTACCAAAAGATTTATATGGCAATAGAATATAGATGTTTAAAAAAATAATAAACCCGGATACACAACAACCAAAAAGAATTTCCCATTCAAAAATTCTTAATAAAATACAGTCTATTCCATATAAATTCTTAACATGATCAGAATATCAAACTTGTTAATAAAATACCTATCTGTAAAAAAATAAATCTTACAAAGAAATAAATTGAAATATTTTGTTCAAAGTAATTAATTTTTAGAAATAATTAATTCAGGAAATAGATTGAAATATAAATACATATATCTCTTATTCAACATAATTAATTATTAGAAAGAATAATATTCAAGTCATAATGATAACACTAATCAATCAATAAAAATATCTTAAGTACAAAACAAAAAGAACAATGATGACAGACGAGCCTTCTTAACATAGAGAGGCTGATAGCATGCAATTAAATTATATACAGAAAGCATTAAAAAAAAGGAAAAAAATATCAACAGAAATATAAAAAAAAGCCAAATACACAAGCATGTAATTTTAAACAGAATTTTTTCCTCTTTACCATAGCTATATGATAATATGATATCGATATCACATTTCATACATTCATTCATTCTTCCATCACTATTACTTATTCTCATACATTTAGGATTATAAAAAAACAACAAATACTTACATTTTTTCAGGATCTGCTCAACAAAGAAAATGTAAACTTTTCTATTATTCTAATGCTCAATGAAGCTTTTGCTCAAGGGTACTTTTTAAAATTTTCCTGAGTTTTATTTTTATAACTTCAAATTTATATAATATAGGACTTAAACCTTTCAATATAATTAACCCAACTTCTGTATCTAAAAAAATTATATACTTAAGTTAAAAGGAAAAAAAAGATGAAACAAGTTTATAAGGCTGAGAATAATAATTGTAAAATTAGGTGCTATTTGCGTAATTCTTTTCTTCCTTTTTTTTAAACAATGACCATCGGTTTTTAAAGAAAATCCTTATATATTTTTTTTAAATCGAAATATAATGAATATACTAAATTATATTCTCATTTAATATAATTTTAAAAAAAAATTAATATTAAAAGAAACACATTCATTTTTCAAACATACGAAAAACTTTGTGCAGCAATCAAGAACGAATGCATTGAGTAATAGTTGTGTTTTCTCTTTCTCTCTTTCCTACCTTTTTGTCCATAGAGACACGGTCATCACAAGTGTTGGAAACCACACTGCTCAACTCCTGTGCCATTTCACGCAGAAATAGGAGAGTGGTTTTCACGGCTGTCTTGCCGATTGATTCATGCTGACGTATAGCAAATGAGGAAGAACACTATGATCACTACAAATGGCAACAATATAATACTTATAATGATGATCTACAAATGCCAAGAATACATTATGATGATAGGATTAAGTTGTTGTTTTTTAACAATTGGAGGAAAATGCCGAAGAGATCCGACCAGCAAAAAAAAAAAAGAAAAGAAAAAGTAATATGTCATGCCCAGAAGAAGATGATAAATTGTAAAAAAGAAAACCAATCAAAAGGTGATGGTTAAGAACGAAGAAGCTGAATCTCAAAGCTTGCATTACATGCAAACTAGTATTGAATTAACAACCCAGAAAATATATATATCCAAGTATCATTTCACATGCATTGATTGATCTGAAGCATTAAATACACGCTATGATGGTGAAGAAAAACATGCAAAATCGAAAGATAAAGTTATCAATGCAAAATTGTTAAAATATTAGTTGAACTTGGTCTGCATTGTACAATGACTATATTTATGAAATTAAGCCAAGTTACTGCTGGAAATTTTGAGCAGTTATGATCCAGCACACAAAGCTTGATGAACACATGAGTGTGGATAACAACAGAAATCAAATGAAAAGATAATGCTCAGCAATTTACTTTCTTTTTTATCAATAAGTACTAGCAATCATCCTGTAAGTATATATGTACCAATACACTAATCTCATTGTTAGATGTTAAGATATTAGGACAGAATAAAAGTTGAACTCATGCAATAGTATCAATCAGAGACTTCTCTTTAAAACTATCCTCTTCTTGTTATTAAAGTAACAGTAATTAAACTTTAACAGACATTAGAAAAGAACACAAAGAAAGCTTTTTTTTTTTAAGTTTTATCAGAGGGATTCCCGTGAATGATAAGAAGTCTACCTTATATAAAATCACAAGTTTAAATCTACAAACAACAGAAAACATACTTAAACTTCAGGGTTAGAATGTGCATTATATTAAGCACTTCAAGTTCAAGCAAATCACCTACCTTAAGTTTGTGCATCCAGTTTTTTCATCTTGTGCCTTGACCTTATTTTTGTTCTATGATATCACAGCTAGTATTAGGATATGTTTTATCTTATAAAACATGAAAACTGACTTACCTTGAAAAATATTTCACCATATGATCCGCATTCCAATAATGTATATATAAATAATACCAAAAGATATTATACATATGCAACACATCTTGGAGATCACCTCACATGCACACAAAAGTCACTTAAAATAAAAGTGAACATTTATCTGGCAAACATCCGCTATTTCAAACACACATATATGTACAACTGAAAATAGGTTACATGCAAAAAATTGGAGTGATGAACATGCTTGAATTAACAAAATAGGTAAAACTAGAATAATCATTCATCCATCCACCAGAAAATAACAAAAAAAGACACATAATCATAAAATATTATATATTTGCAGACTTCTTTTTATGACAAAATCAGAGCACAGAAGAGAAATCTAGCACATTACAAGTACAAATAAAACAATAAAAATACAAACAAGACCAAATAAAGACCCACAAAAAGGAATAAATGCACACAAAAAATCAACTCCTTTGAACAAAAAGATTATAAAGAAAGATACAGAAAATATGTCATATTTTTAAATGACTGCATAAATATAATACTAAAAACAAAGACAAAATAAGCTTTCAAATAAGTTGGAATGCCTTCCAAAAAATAAACATGCAATACAACTGCCATAAAGTAACAACAAAATTAAAAAAAAAATACTAATAAATAAACCAACATCAAAGTTGTTATTAACTTTAATAAAAACTCAAACAAGACAAATAAGTGATTTTTAAACCACATAGATGCATATTGAAAAAATGAGATTAAACTGAAATAAAATAGTACGCAAAAATAACAATCAAACAACAAAAGTCTTAGTATTTTACACAGCATGCATTACAAATAAGCTAACCACATTAAGACAGAAGCAAAAAGCAGGGAAAAATAAAGTTTCAGTAAAACAAAATAATTAAAACAACTAGAAAATAAAAGAAAATAAATTACTGCAAGCCTGCAAACCGAAAAAAATCACCAATAACTGGTAGCCAACAACACAATAATCATTAAAAACATATGAGACAAGCAAGGGAAAAAGTATAACCGCCGCAATCTTCAACCATTGCATTTACATCTGCAACGGCATTACAATACTACGTTACCTTATAGTTGAGCATGCATTGTTCTTCAGAAATTGACGTTATAACTTGATTCACTTCTTCCGACATTTCCCTCAGAAACCAGTGAGCGTATTGGACGCTGGTGGTGCCTATAGAATGACGCTGATAGTGGGATGGATGGAACAGTGGGTGTCAAGTTTAGAGAATTAGATGTGGATAATGACAATGAAAACCAGCTCAAAACAGTGAATTTGGGGAAAAAACGAACAACAAAGTGAAGTGTTTAGATGTAAAAAACAAATCTTCAGTTACACGGCAAAATAAAAAAGAAGCAATTCCTAGTCTTTGATTGATTGAACCATAGTAATCTTAAGGAATTAAATTTATCTCATGGGGCAAAATGAAGAAATATCATATGTAGAATTTTATTTGATTTCCCTTTTTTTAAAGATTTTTTTTTTATATTATATTCAAAAAATGTCCTTCTACAATAGAATGAAAGTTTTCATGGCTGTTAGACATTCCAAAATGGATTAAATGTTGTTTTTTTCTCCATCTAAACCTTTCAAGTGTTTAATTACAAAGAGTTAATCACATTAGTCTGTGAGGTTTTACACAGCAACATGAGGCTCAAAGAAATTTTAAGGATTTGCATCATCATTCAAACTATGCATATATACATAAGAAGAAGTGAATGAACAGAACTGTCACTGTCAGTGTATGTGAGTGATACATGAATAAAGGTTTCAAATCTAATTCTTTATTAATTTTTGTATCATTCTTCAACCTTTTCTTTCAATTAATCATTTCTAACAACAGAAGAACAAAAAAACAACCCAACTAAAAACAAAAGAGAGATAATAAATTTTTTGTGATTTTGTGAATATAGGTATACTATTTAAAATTACAAAAACAAAATGTCACTCAATTATTTTCTGACTAAATTGAAAGACAAAATTTTCTCAATTCATGTTTTTTTTAAATATAGGATCTAAGGAATAGTAGCTTTATCAATGCAAACATGCTTGTGTAAAATATAAACAAGTAGAGTGAAATAATATATTTGCAAAAAGAATAATACAGCTGCCATTATTGTGATAAAGTAGTTAGACTGATAGATAATCGATCAACCATGAGTATAAATGCATATACTAACTTTAAAGTAGACAATGATAAGATATCAAAGTTCTGTGAACATAGCATAGAAATGGTGTAAATTACAATGCAATAGAAAGAAAGAAAGAAAAAAAAACAAAGAGAAAGTAAAATTGTTTGATATTTCAATTGAGATACTTTCTATAAACAGATATCAGTTCTATGTAATTAATTAAAATAGAAATTCTTGTCATAAAATACACTTAATGGGTTTTACAAAACAATTTTTGTAATGCACTATTATTATGCAATCACTTCAATTTTGTTAATTTAACCTTAATTTGAAGTGAGAACAAAAAAAATATTAATTAAGAAAACAAAATGCTTTAATATAATATTTTAAAAATTATAAACAAAGCATACTCATTATTACTGAATAGCACAACATCCTGATTCAGTCATTTTAATTTTTATATATATCATGATATGCATCGTTCTCTCAACTCAAATGGAATGATCATCATATGAAATACAAACACATATAAAAGAACAGTCACTCAATTATCATAATCAAATCATTGTAACAATAGTTTTCCCGTTCTTAAAGCGACAACAAATTCTATGTTATAATTTACTTAAAATAAATAAGCATGTTGGTCAGTTCTCTCATGCATGTAGATACAATATTGATTCAGTGGCTAATGGGTGAAGGAGTTATCAATCAAAGATTAACACATTTTTCTTAATGACTTCAAATTCCACTAAACCATTATATATTGAAACATAACAACAACAAAAAATTAAGAAATTTAACTATCGTCCGTAGTGACTTGAAAATAAACAAACAATAGTTATATAAAGTAATTTAATTAATACATAATAAAATCATAGAGAAAAAAAAAAACTAGCAAAATGATTACTTGAACAATACAAATTTCTAGCAAAAAATAAATAAATAAATCAACAGAAAAATCTTCAATTTTCTAGAAGCAATGCATCTTTGCTCCAAATGAAAGCCACGATGGTCCTAATTCCAAGTCAATATGTTATAATAAATGCTGTTCTATGGGCTCCTCACCCTTCTAGAACCTCCCCATAAGCAAAGGTGAAAATTCGGTTTAAGTACTATAAGTATGTTTCTTCAAGGTGATAATGTGTTTCAAGATGCTTTTCAACAGTATGCAGCATTTGGAGTAAATATACCATTGAAATGTACAGATCGATCAGGGTCCCCCCTCTCTTTCTCTTGTAAAATACTTTAAGCACAAAGAATATACAGCAGAGTCCACTTAAAATAAATACTTGAGATAATAAATTACACTATAAAAACACTAAAAAAATTAATGAAATAAATATTGCTTAAAATGCCATCTGTGTGTGTGTGTGTGTGTGTGTGTGTCCAGTCTTAAATAGCTTATCTTAAGCTGACTCTACTGTGAGTGTATAAAGTAATTCATATAAAATATCTTAATAGTCTTCCATACATTTTTTTTACATGCATACCTCTTCAGGACAAAGGGAGTGTGTAGCGTTCATAAAGTGGCTGCAGATCATAGGGAAGATGATACTGTAGCGATGCTGGGCAAGGAACTCCATGCACTGCTTGAACTGGTGCTCAAACAGAGTGGTGTAGAAACTGATGAAGATAATATGAAACAATAATAAAAAATAATGAAAATAATAATCATCATCATAATAATAATAATAATAATAATAATAATAATAATAATAATAATAATAATAATAATAACAATAATGCAGTTGAACCTGGCTAATCGGGACCATAAGATGGAATGGAAAATGGGTCATATTTATCTGGTTTTCCTGATTTGTCGGGGGTCAGTACAATGCTACAATCAGAAGGGGTTTTTTTTTTGCAGATTAAAAAAATGGTCTTAATGGTTAGGTATTGTATTTCATCATAATAGTAACACATAAAATAACAAAATTTAAAAAATATATATTTAATAGTAGTTCTTCAACACGCCATACCAACCCTATTGATTGTATTCAATATATTTAAAAGCTAACATTGGCGCAAATATTTTCATACAAATATGTAGATAATATACCGTACCAGTAGATTGAGAGATCACCGGTCTCATTGATCAGCTCGTCCTGATAGTCGACCAGCTTTGTGTGGAAAATGATGGTGTTCATATGCTTTGCTAGCTCCTCATTGTCACGCAAAACTAAACCAGCTCGACTCACACTTGTGTAGGCCTGTTCAATGTAAGGGTAAAGTTTCCAGTTAAAAGAAATAGTAATTAAATTGAATTACAGTGTAACCATATGACAATCATTAAATGATGCCGACAATGAAAATTATGATAAAGATAATAGCAATAATATAAACAATTAAAGAATTAATCAATAACAATAATAATTCTCTTAAAATGCGTGAGTTTGTGTTGGAATATCTTTTTTACTTCATGGCAGCATCTAAGAGAAGTGATAGATAGCAAATGGAATTGTTTAGAAATTACGAAGCAATCAATAAAAATAGTGTTTCTAAACTAGCCAATGCATCTATTCTTTGCATAAATAAAAATGGATTTGTGTACAATAAAAAAAAACCCCACCCAACAACTTTGCACTTGAAAGAAAACTTGCTATTGTTTTAACTTTCTTATCTGAATAGTGTGAGAGAGCACTTGGCTTGAATAGAACTTATGAGATTAACTTTTTAAATAAATACATAATATATAAACCACACATGATTCAAAAAGTTTTTAATTAATATCTGAGGACAATCTTTAAAATTTCTCTTCATTTAAAACATTCTTTGAACTATTCAGAATTTGGTGATGGTATGCACTATAGAAATCCTTAGTCAGTAGAAGGACATGGGCATGCCACATTTTATATATGTTATCTTAAATGGCAGTTCTCTGTAACACAATTCCAAACTTAAGCAGCATACCTGCAATCTGAACCAATCTAATCGGAAACCTCGGAAATCAAACAATTCTTTTTTCTCCACTGAAAAAGATATTAAAGGAATAGATTAAATACAATTCAAACACATCAACTGATTTCATCATAATTTACGAACATGAACTTACTTGGACTTTGTTTTCTGAAACATTGGCAGTAAAATATTCCTTAAAAAATTAATTACACCAATTAATGGTATTTAAAGTTCAGTAAAAAAAGAATTCAGTATCTACTAAACACAATTTTTAACGCCAACCAAATATGAATTGAATATTAATCATGAAATGCATATTTCTCAGTCTCAAATTAATATAATTTTCCATCATCTATTAAAAATTCATAATTTATGAAAAATTGTGTTCATTATCAGTGGAAGTCGTTCAGGTAATCATGGAAGTTTAGGAGGAGGGGTGGTAAGTGCTTTTGAGATCCGGTTCACCCAGCAATTAATAAGTTAGTTGGAATCTTTGGATAGTAAATAATGCAAGACTAACCCACAAATATGTATACCAAAAAATAGTAAAAATTCTTAACTTTTTAAAATCTTTTTATTTAGCATTACATTGTAAACAGCTTGGTAAATTAAAATAATTTATTTTTAAAACAATAAAAAAATCATTAAGTTGATAGTCAATGAATAATACCTTGCTTCACAGTGAGAGCTGCAATGCTATTGTAGAAGGAAGATAAAATGACCGACTCATCCTCAGGAAGGATTGACATACTCTGAAATGAAACAATAAACAATACTATTATCAAATTGAATACAAAGATGTATGTCAACTTTTCTAATAAGCGTAACTTAATTCCTTCTTTTATCGTAACAAAGGATAATCTAGCATCCATATCTGTTTTCCACCCATTAAACCAAGATAAATTACATCAATTCATTACCCCAAAACCAATGTCAGGCTGATTAAAAAAAAACAACCACTATTATAACATAGATATAAAGAAATATATGCATCAGTTATTACTTAATTGATTATTCAATACTTTGTTACATTTAATAAAGTTAAACTAGATGATCATGTGCTATTTACTATGGTACAAATATGTACATAAAAGAAACAGATAACAGTTGGCTCAACTATGAACTTTAATAATGAATGACGAGCTAGTCTATTCAGATTCATTCAGATTCAGCCAAAGGAAACACAACATTGAAAGCAATGGCATACTACCACATATGATTAGAAAAAAGTACACTACTTCCGACTCTCTTGCACTCGTTAACAAGTACAGGACTTCATTAACTCATGATAACTCATAATCATAGCTTTTATTAAAAACTAGTGAACAATCTTCCTCTTCCTTTTCCTCCAAAGCTAATAATCTCTCTGCATGTATTATAATATAATCAGATAAATAAAATTTTACCTGGATTATTTGGTTCAAATAGACAGCATCATAGCCAGACAGATATTGCACATAGTAACGCTGAATCACTTCACTGTATCTTTTCACCAATCCTATAGTAAATACAAAAAGAAAGAAAAAAATGCCAATAATCATTACTCCGAGAGCATTCATAATAAATATACCAAAAACAGATTACACTTGAAAACATGGAATTTTTTTATACTAAAAAAAATCATAAATTTAACGAAGCAATTCATGATATAATGCTTATTACAATGTATATTTTATAGTAAGAAAATGTAAATCAATTTACAGAAGTTTGGTAAATGTTTTAAATCAAAAACTTACCTCTTAATTCTTCCATGTAGAATAATAACTCTGGAAGTTGCCTGTGTGAGAGAAGTTCAACAAGTCAACATTAATTAAGTATTACATTGAAGCAAAACATAAGTAATAACTAATTGGAATTATTCAATATAGGGAGTGTAATTAAAACAAAAACTGCAGTTACCATAATTTTTAACAATTACAAAATACACTTTAAATTAAAATAATAAATAAAAATAATGACTAAAACCAACCCTGGAAATACTATTTTAAAACAATTTTCTTTCATTTAACAAACCAATATAACAATAAGTATTCAAAATATTTTCTTTCATTTAACAAACCAACTGATTCAATAAATGGAAATATTAGTATGATTGTACATACTTTCTTTTAAAGTACAACATAATAAATATCACCTGATATGAGCTTGCAACCCTATGTTCCTTGAGAAACCATGAGGATTAAGTCAAGTAAGATATGAGGTTATTCTAACGTCTTCTTCTGTGCATCCGTATTTCACATCAAACGTTTTAATACATAGCTTAAAACAAAACTCATTTCTGCATGTTAATGTTTTTTTGTTTCATCCCCACTAAAGTACTGTCTATTCATACCTGTCATAAAAATCCTCAGGAGACATTTTCACATTGTGTCGTCTACTAGGAGGATTAATCACATGGCGCAGTAACCACAAAATTTCATCTCTGGCCATTGACAGAGCTTGAAAAATATACAGGGCCTGAAGTACAAATAATACATATATATTAACAGGTAAGTAAATGGTTGATAAATCGCCGGAAATTTAAAGTACAAAACTAAAAAGGTAAGGAAAAGTCAAGAGAAGTTCCCCAATTTAGTGATACAGAAAGCTTAATTAATGAAGGACAAAAATAAAAGGGAGAGGAGAAACATAGACAAAATAAAATGAGGTCATACAGTTATCCTGGCAAGATCTAGGTGCTTAACAATTTTAATCAATTGTTTTAGAAAATCAATTTACTACGAATTCAATATAGATATCAAATGATCTACCATTATTGATATCTTTGCAACTACCCTCAAGTTAGCATACTATTTAGAAGGTAAAATAATGTATTTATCAAAGGGTGAACAACAAAGTTTATATAACTTAACACAAATGTATAGCATTCAGGTAATGATTTTAAACATGAAAGAGAAAATGACAAAAAAGTTCTCTATTATCATGCAGTGCATTTTAAACTAACCTTAGGCCCAAGAAGGCCAGGCTCCTCTGTAAACACAAGAGTCAAATCTCTTAGTGTTGACCGCAGGAATTTTCGTCTTTCTCTGTGAAGAGCCGGTCTGTAGAGCAAAAATAGAGAAAACAGAGAAAGAAGTAATTAAAAATTAATAAAACAAATGCTTTTTACCAAATTATATTTGTTTCTTTTTACATTACTACAAAGGAAGGTTAAAAACAACAACAAAAATAATTGGCAAGAAGTTAAAATAAATGCACAGATTTATAATATATCTTGATGGCTTGTATCATATCAATGCCCAGTTGAAAACCTAAATACAATTGACTTGATACCAAGGATAAACATTATGCTTTTTAATAAAGTATACAAAAGATAATTTGTCAGCAATAATTTATCTAATAAATAGATTTCTTATAGTTTTCCTCTATTAGCCAAGGAATTAAGATGAAAGAAGAATTGTGACATCATACAGTGCTGATGGTGACAAAAAACAAAAAAGGAGGAAATTTTTTCGGAAGTCTGGATGGGCTATGAGAGGGTAAAAAT
>JAUEKR010186498.1:0-11328 GCA_031762895.1 Corambe burchi
ACAGTAATACTCAAGCACAATTGAGTCAGTTGGCAAAATTGAAAGAAGAAGAAGAAAAAGAAGAAGAAGAAGAAGAAAAAGAAGAAGAAGACAGATGGAATCTTAATACATCATTCCAAAGGCCCCAAACATCTATGAATCTATCTGGTGAGGCTGCAACTCCATCACAGCTTTTAGCCTATTTGATTGTTATTTGCTAGTATAATATCTATTTAATCTAAGCATAAATATTGGCATTTTGTTAAACTATTTGAAGATATGCATTCATTGGTCTAGACTAGATATGTTCAAGTGACACACATGTATATACCTTATTATTACTTATTACAATACTCAAATTATTCAAGTTTATGCTACTAAGATAATTTCTCCTATTTTGTAATCTGTATTTGATATTCAACTGCATTATATGATAAACATTTATGGTTACAGAGAACTTATGATGTAATTTATCAATATTTTAACTTCTATCTCAAGCATGTGGTATAATCAACAATGGAGAGTAGTTGTTTTTTTTTTTCAGGTAATGATACCATTACATGGGGAAATACTCTAAATATGTCTTTTTTAACCTTACAGAGACTTCAATAGTCACTTGAATGTATAAATTTTATTATAAAAGTTATCTCCCATAGGCAAGTGGACCATAATTGTTTACTGTCTACTAGCTCACATATTGTGCCAGACTTATATTACGACTAATACACACACACACACACACACACACACACAATTAGTTGAATACTGATTGGGGTAAAGCTAAAGGCGAATATAGGCCTACTTAGTGAAAATAATATAGTTGATCATATGTCATTAAGAAACACAAACTCACAGTTTTCTGTTTCTTTTCTTTGGCTGGTGGGCTAGGATTTGGCTGTGGAACAAAATAATTGAGTATACATTATACGGATGAACATCTTTCATAGTTCAAATTGTTAATTGACATAGAGAGTTGAAAAAGTAAGCGCCAGCAATTAAAACACTCCGGATAAGATTTCATTGATAGATAAAAGTATGAACATTTTATAACTCTGAAAATGCATTTGTTTTACCTCTTACTAGATTGTGTGTTATTTTATTTTCTCCTTATCCCTTGTAATGATTTTTAATGTCGACAGTATATATTTCAACTACTTTAGAGCAACACGATTTTCGACATATTTCAAATCTGAGACAAATTCAACTTTCATGCGATACTATTCTAGTGTCTGTACATTTAACATTTCATAAAATAAACTTGATATTTCTTACTATACATATTTTCTCAATGCATGAATAATTAGTTTAGTAATGGACATGATTGCTAGTCCTCCATGAACAAGTATTCAGCAGGCATTTTTAGTTAATAATTTCGCTATTTAGATTATATATGAAGTACCTATTTACTACCATAAAGAAAAAAATTGTTCACAAAGGTGTAGATTCAGTAGCTACACTAAAAAAATGCATAAGAAATGATTACAGGTAAATGTGCTTCAATACTGGCAAAATTAATTGCAGTAGCTGCAATAGAAAAATGCATTGAAAAGCATTACTGATCAATGCGCTTCAACATGGGCCAAATAAATTGCTATATATTTATCCCATACATGAAAATAATCATATCCATTTAAAATGATGGTAGGTAATAAAGAATATGCAATTTTGACGATTGCATTAAAAATCCAGAGTAAATTTTGAATAAGATTCAAAATTTTGTACTTCTTTAAACCAAATATTATATTTTGATGTATCTAAAATATACCGCCTATTGCAATTAAATAAAGAGAATCAATCAATCATCAATATATGATTTAATATAAAACATCACATAACAAACAAAAATGTTGAAGACTACATTGCTCTGACTTTCTAATACCTGCTGTTTCTGTTGTTGCTGCTGAGGTTGCTGTTGCTGATTTCCATTTGCATTTCCAGCAGGTTTCAATTGCTGTACAGGATAATTTTTTGCACCATTTCCAGAAGATTGTGGAGCTGGTGCTTGTTTAACAATCTTTCCTTTAGACCCTGATGAACCCATGATGATTTTTGCTTACTTTTTTTTTCTTTCTAATATCCTTGAATGAATCAATAGATATTGTCTATTTTTTACTTCAACAAAAGAGTTCCAATAGGTGTAATAACTTTTGCGTGTTCTTTTTTCAAGGAAATAATCAATATGTCTAGATAAAATCAATAATACCACCTGATATCAGTCTGGGCTATGTCGCTATTGCCTTCTTTTCTCTTTGTATTTCTTATTACGGCTACCTGAGTTATATATCTGAATTACCAATGAATTATTGAAGAAAATGATATAAAAAATAATGACTTAGGGCAAGCAGCGCCCTAATACAACAGAATCCATTAAAGATGAACTTGTTTAAGTTATAGAATCCCTAATAATTCAGCACCTCAAACTTACTATCAAAAACAAGATATTGTGTGTTAGAAATGTTCATTTCATTATTATAATAAACTTCTAGTTAGGACCTTTTTGCTCTTCACATACAAAGGCATTCAAAACTGGGTATAAGATAAACCTTGCAAAAGATAACATTAATTTCCTGGTTCCTAAGACATAACACTTAAAATATAGAAATAGTATGTATGATTACTTTTATTTTATTTGTTTTAACAAGATGTTATCATACATAAAAGAAATATTTACACTTAAACATATAACCTAGATGCTACAATAGTAAGTGGTGTTTTTTTTCTCTTCTAGTTTGTATACATTCCTGCATTTGAATATGACTATGATTATTGCAAGATATTATAACTGCAATTTCTTCAGCAAAACATTTTCACTCAATGTTTTTCAATATCATGCAACAACAAATTTTTTTATTACGGTTTCTGCTGTGATCAAACAAATCAGTAAAATAATCATAAGCATACTCAACAGAAATTCTTACAAATGTTCTCACAAACTCATATAAGAATGAAATTGTCAAGTAGATACAAATTAACATCTATTTTCGACTTAGTAAAGTTATGAAATTTACTTTATAGATCTATACAGGATTCCGACGAGAATGCTATAATAATTAGATCACTAAAGTGAAATTCAAAAACACACATAATTTAAGTTTTCATTTTGTTATAAGTTATATTAATGTTAAAGAATTATTTAAGGGATAATAAATTGACCACAAATAATCATAAATATAATATTATTGTTCTCAAATAGCAGCATATGCAATATGCAATATTGTTGGATTGTTTGTTTTGAATTGTTGTTAGTTTGTTTTTTCTCATCTATTTCATTCAATATTCAAACTGACCGATTCTATTGAAGTATTCAACTCTTTTTGTGAAAGAGGTTTTTATTACTTAGTTACCTACCCAAAGCAATTCCGATGATTAAGTCAATTAGTATATCATGTACCCATAACTAATATTATCTCTCATTATTATTATTTCATCACTGCAAACGATTAAAGAGTGAAAACACACATCAAAGACACCAATTAATTATGTCAAAAAAAAATCAAAGTGCAGCAAAATAAGTAGAATGAAATATAATATCTTTAAGATTAAGAGGAATATTAAATATTTTAAAAAATTAAAACATGCAACAGAAGAAAATGAATTTCATTAACTTGAACGTAGCATGCCTGCATATGTATTTTTTCCACTTTCTTTTAATTTTTCAATTTGTTCATGTTTCTGAATGCATAAAGAATTAAGCAATAAGGCGCACATAAGGAAATATTGGTTGGAAATTAGTACAAGACATATAGAGAGAGAGATAGAGAGAGAGAGAGAGAGAGAGAGAGAGAGAGAGAGAGAGAGAGAGAGAGAGATGAAGAGAGAGATGGAGAGAGATAGAGAGAGAGAGAGAGATGAAGAGAGAGATGGAGAGAGATAGAGGGAGAGAGAGAGAGAGAGAGGGAGAGAGGGAGAGGAGAGAGAGAGAACGAAAGAGAGAGAGATAAAAAAAATTGTGCAATAGGCAATACAGAGTAAAAGAAGAATACTATTTTTTTTTAAATTTTATAAATGTTTATGTGTATAGATACTTCTTGAAAAGAAAGTAGATGGCCTAGGAGTTTCTAAAGAAAATAGCTAGGCTCATAAGCACTAGCTTATTATACTAATTGATGATTACAAAATTTGTGTACCTGATTCTGAGTATCCTGTTTTTGCGGCTGAACAGAAGCAACTGGTTTCATTTGTTGCTTTGGATAGTTCTGATTTTGATTGGCATTGGCAGCAGGAGCATTTTGTTTTACACTCCTATTTTCAGCAGCTGTTGTCTCCTTTGAGGAAGAGCATCCCATGGTTGAAGATTCTCTGTATTTTAATTTTATCTACAAAATTAATGTCTTCTTTAAAGCATTGCAATTTATATTTATCAAAGTCACAGTTTTGATTGGATATATATCTAGTCACACATGCACACATGTGAAAGAAGGTAAAAGTGAAAATTAAAAACTGAATTTCAAAAAAGTGAAGAAAAAAGCTAATAAAAATAAATTATCAAAAATGAGTGCAAACAGGAATGTGTTATTGAAAGCAAAAAAAAAAGAAAGACAAATACTGATACTGTAATGTACTTGGTGCAAAAAAAATAAATGAAGATTTGAAACATACTTCCTTTTACTTAATAGTTATGTCCAAACATATTTTTCATTTTGTTTGATGGGACTTAATCAAAAACTTTGAAATTACTTTATTCATATTGGAATTGAATTAATAGATATACCTACATTAATTGATTCATTTTTTTTAAAGATTACCCAGTAACCTAAATGTTTACACTCAATTGAGCATGCATAAATCATTTTGCATCCCTTAATACAGCAGTTATAATAATTCTATAAAGTTCTCCATCGTGATATTATCAGTATGTAAAAGACTGTTTTGATATAAAATATAACATCAGTTAAATTATGATATAAGTCCTATGTATAAGAAATATTCAAATTTGTTTTTGTTGTTTTTAAACTAGTTAATGCCAAGTAATATCATGAACTGAAAAACAAATATCCCACATAGAAGGCTGGGTGAAAAAACTTATGCTTATTTTCGAGTTGACCTCTTAAGGGATGTACGCTACTTTCATGCTAAATATATTGACTCAAATAACAGGAAAAAACGGGTACTTAGATTTCTTACACTATTTCTAAGTTAACACTATTACCCTGTACGCTTCTTTTGTGTTCTACTGTAATGGGGTTAATCATTATACATTGAAGCATTTATGATAATCTTGTTAAGCATTAGAAATGTTAAAATTCCTGTTAGTCTTTGTAAATATAAAATAGTATCTATGATGAAAAGAAGAAAAAATATAACTATTAATCAGATTTGAATAAATAAGCAAATAAATGTTTCAAATAAAAGAAATAAAATGCATTCACAGACACATTGTATTGTTAAACAATCCATATGAATATAAAATATAAAAATATATCCGTCTATTGGTTTATTGGATATGAAAAAAAAAAAAAAATTATTTAGAAATTGTTGTCTTCATTGTTTGTTTTTGTTTTGTTTTTAATTTATTTATATATTTGGCTACAGTATTGCTTTGCCGCTTCAATTCATTATGTTAAAATGAATGCATTAATTTTATATATATGTAAGAGAAAATCAGCACTCTAGAGAAAGAAAGAGTATAGACTAGAAGAAAAACAAAATTAAAAGAAGGCCTATTAATACAATGATGGGGATCATCAATTTTTTTAAAATATTCCTCTAGTAGGATCAATAAAAATTAAACTACTTTAGCTAATCAGGAAGTTTGCTTATTGAATGAATGACTACAATGAATGAAAAAGTTCTATGATGATCAGGTTAACTATGCAGCTTATTTTATTAGAATAAATTATCAAAATACTCTCATAGAGAGGACATCCTTGTCACAAATTCAAAATACGTCTTGACATTATTATCAATCATCAGATTGTTTACTTAATATCATTAATGAGATAATTTTTTCTGTTTTTGTTTTAAGGCAGTGTCTACGGGTATGCTTTTCGCCTCTTAGATAATTCGAATTATCCAAATGAATCGATTATATTTAGTGAGCACTTTAAAAAAAATGTCATTATTGCAGCCATGCAAATAAATGAGTAACTAAACAGACAACAACATTATAACACTCACACATTTCTCTAGTGACAAAAACAACATCAACAACAAATACCAACAACACACACACACACACACCTACACACACATGATCGGTTGCCTTTTGGATATTGGATATTGGATATTTTTTGGGTGACCTCTCCTTGCATTATGGTTCCTAACGCCTTCTCTATTACCTATAATAGAGAAGGCATTGCGTACCCCTAACCGTCGAGACTGTGGTTACTTAGGCGTACCAGTAGACACAGTCTTTTTTAAATCATATTATGCCCCATATCCTTGAGGTCACAAAATAGGAATAAGTATAATTATGCCTATATTATATTCATATTATTAATTAACTAGACTTAGTCTAGTAAGTGTCAGCCTACAAATGATAATAAATATCAATAATAACATTAAGCATTTACACTATGCAAAACTGTAAGTGTAAGCATTAAAGTAAGGACTATGTGGTTATGGAATACCGAAAAAACAAAGCTAGGTAGATATATAATACCCTATATGATGTGAATAGTAATAGCATAGATAGATAGTATAATAATAATAGGTCCTCTATCTTGTCATTGTTATGCATAGACCTAGGTCTAGTCTAGTTATTAAACAATTAAATAAGCTATTATTATTAATATGTATGCCTAGTATTACTAAGATATTAGATAGTAATTGAGTTTAAAGCCACCCATTAAAAATAATATTGATAATTAATTATTGATTAAATCAAAATCACATCAAATCCCGATCAAGAACTAAAGACAAGACTGGTCTAGGGAAAACACTATCTTAAATAATAGCTAAACTTAAACTGAAACTTAACTACACTACATCACTACACTACACTACATCACTACACTACTACTACACTTACACATACTGTCACTGTGTGTCTACACTACTAAACAACAACAATAAATGTATGGGAGTGTAAAATGTAGACTATCTAGATAGTCTAGATATCTAGATAGAATGAATTAATGTTGTCTTATACTTATACTATCTAATAATACTATCTATAGGCCATAGGCTATAGACGTCTAGTTAGCAGAGATTAGACTCAATACTTTGTCTATACTTATAACACTCAACTCTATTACTCATTACTTAATACTAAGTATCAAGAAGAAAGAATAGGTATACTGAGTAACTGAGTACTGAGAGTGAGACTGAGATATCGAGATATTCCATGATCATGATTAAGATTAAGATGAAATAAATATTAAAAATTAAATTGGTCTATTGTCAATTGAAATTGCGTTTAGACTAGACAACAAAACTAATATGCTTTAAATTACATATGTCGAACACCTTTCACAACAAAATAATCCAGATGGAAATTATAATATAGTCTATTGTAGATATCTACAATATCAAATCTTTTCTTCCGTTTTGAACCAACTGCTGCTTGCATGCATAGCATAGTCATCACAAATATGACGTAACTACTATGGCAACTATAAACAAACTGCGACTGCTACGCTGCATTGCGAAACGTATTCCCCTAGCTCTGCATTTTTTTAGCAGTCAAATGAAAAAGTCCGTTGATCTGGACATTCGCAATTCATGCTCTCGTGATGAGTTTAACAAAGTAATTAATTATGGATGCTATGCAAATGATATAATTCGTATTCTTGATAGCTTTGTACATATTATTATTATAATCATATTACCTAGCTTTTATTGGTGGTAGTATGCACGCACAAAAATATAGATTTTTAAAAAAATCAGACACTGTCATTAATCAAAATCAAAGATCTATCTCACAGTTTGTTAGATTTGATGGTTAAATTCAGGCTATTTGATATAGAGATAGTCAGACATGGTAGATGCTATCGTATTTAACAGTTTTCTCTTTGTTATTTGCATTCTATATTTATTTACATCTTGCTTTTCTGTGGTATTATTGTTATAAGACACATTGTATTACCATGAATACCTATTTCTTTTCTTTCTTTTTTTTTTTGTTTTTTTTTTTTTTGTGCTTTTTATTCGAGCTTTTCTACTTTTGTTGGCTTGCTTTAGAATAATTAGTCTTTTGATTAACTTTTGTGTGCCGCGTTTTTGTTATGGTTATTATTATAATTTTAGCTGATTTTGTTTTTGCTTTGCTTTGTTTGTTTTGTTGAAGACCGTCGATGTTATATTAATATATGTATATGTGTGCGTGCTTTTTGTCTTTGTTTGTTCGCTTTACCTACCCCTATTATTAGTACCCCCATTGAACTAAATGGCATTGGCATTACGAAATTAGAACTAGTTTGTTAGTCGGCACATTGCGTTGTGAAATATAACACTGCATGTGTAGCTGACACAAGGAATTCACCCGTGAAATAATCACTACTCGATCGAGCTTAGGGAATCAGTCGGTTATTGATCGTTTGCTCTGTATTTTCATAATCACCGTTTCTCGTAATTCTTTGTCTTAATTTGTTGTACAAGAATAGTGTTCAGTTAAACGCATATATGCGATTATCCGAACAGTAACTTCACTATGCGGTTGTTTTTATTTTAAATTCTTTTTATCAATCATCTCTCTTTCTCCCATCTCTATATATCTCTTTCCTTCCACACACTCTTTTACTCTATCTATCACTCTTTTCCCTCTCTCTCTCTCTCTCTTTCTTCTCTCTCACACGCAGACATACACTCTCTATATCCCCTCTCTCTCTCTCTCTCTCTCTCTCTCTCTCTTTAACTCTTTTTCTCGCTCATTCTCTTATGTTTCTGCCTCTCTCTCTGTCTTTTCCGCCTCCTCTCTCTCTTTCTCTCTCTGCCTTTCTATTTTGCTCTCTTCACTCTCTTCTCTCAATCTCTCTCTATCTCTCTTTCCCGCTATCTCTGTCTCTCTATTTTGTTCTCTCTTCTTAATATATCACTCCCCCCTCTCTCTCTCTCTTTCACACACTTTCTCTCTTTCTCTCTATTTCGCTCTCTTCAATCCCTTTTCTCCATCTCTCTCTTTCTCTCTCTCTCTCTCTCTTTCTAACGCATCATACACTCTTCACTACGGTGAGTAGTAGGCCTACTAAAATTGAATTCTCAGACGGCAGCAATGGAAGAAGAAGAGGACAGCAACAAACAAGACAAAAAACAAAACAAAAAAACAAACAAACAACGAAAACAAAAAAAACAACACCAACCAAACACATAATAAAGAAAGGAAAAGAACACGACAGAGGGAGAAAAAAAAAATCCCTACTGCTGTCACTTTAAGAAGTCTAACCAAAAATTCTAAGAGAGTTAATTTACAATAATTACATTATGATGTCACAAAAGGGAGTCAGCATTCATCTGAAACAAAGTTATATAACAATTAGCTCTATCTATGATATGATAGCTGCCATCTTATGACAAAAGCAACTCAATTTCAGAAACTAGGTTATGTTACAATAATAACTAAATAGCTCTGTCTAGATCTATTTAGATAGTAGCAAAGTACGCTTATGATGGGGAAAGCAACAGCAGGAAGTATGCAGTGATGAAACCGCACCCCTTCCACGCATTATACTCCCTCGATCAAGTATCTCGGTACTTAATTTCTTTAATAATATTATACGCATTACAATAACTGTCATCTTATGACCAAAAATAATTTGAAAAGCCAGTACCGGTATTATCTATGTAATAATAAAAAAGAGATTATTGTTAAATAGCGTACGTATCACAATAGTCTCAAGGCGCTTTACATCTCGTTTACTTCCCCCAGCTAACAGCAAACATTTAACACTGACGAGACATTCGCCTGTTAGGAGTGTTACAATTGTTTTTTTGGACAAGACAACTGTCTTAACGGCCAGGTACTCAATTTCATCAGAGTTCAGTGAAGCAATCGGCGCAAATTTTCATGCCCAAGGAAAAACCGCTGTAGCGAGTGGGACTCGATCCCGGGAACATTGCCGTAGCAGCCTCAGAAGTTCAACGCCTCTACCAACTGAGCTAACCACGCCGCAACAGCTAACCACGCCGCAACAATATGCTAGTTTCGATTACAAATTAAATGATATCAGATAGCTCATTATTGACTTCCCTTTTAAAGAGCACACTTAGTTAGGCTCGAGGTTTTCCCGTGAGGAATATATACTAGAGCATTACATGGTGGCGTCAGTGGTGCAGTGGTTAAGGGTATGGGCTTATGATCATGAGGTCGTGGGTTCGAGCCCCGTTCGATGTGTTGCGGCTTTGTGTCCTTGGAAAAGGCACTTTACATAATTATATTCCTCACTCGACTCAAGTGTTAACATGAGTACAGGTTATCAAGACTGGGGAAGTAGCCTGCGATGGACTGCTATTCGATTCAGTGGGATCGTTGATCTTTGCTCGCTTGCGCCAATGAAACCGGAGATCAGCACCGTCCTAATGGACCTTTAGGTCTAAGAAGAGCTTACTTACATGCTTTTTAGTCATGAAAAAGTACTTCAACTTTTTCAACTTGGTGTTATCGTGAGAGTAATGTTGAGTGTTAATAGACAAAAGGAAAGGCAATATTATCTACACAATGTAATTTTATTCATTGAAAAGTAAAGTAAAGTAAATATTGTTCTTGTATAGCGCACTTATCACCAAAGTTTCAAGGCGCTTTACATATCATTTACTCACCCAGCCAACAACAAACATTTAACACTGACGATACATTCGCATGTTAGGCGTGTTATAATTGGGTTTTTTTTCCCGGTCAAGACAGCTGTCTTAACGGCTAGGTACTCTATTTCACCAGAGTTCAGTGAGGCTGTTGACGCAAATTTTCTTTCCCAAGGTTTAAACCGCGGTAGCAGGCGGGAATCGAACCCGGAAACATTGCCGTAGCAACCACATCAGTTCAACGCCTCTACTGAGCTAACCACGCCGTCAATATATTGTATAGTTGAGATCACAGAAGAAATCTCGGTTTTGACTCCAAATATAGTTTCTTTTACGGAAAACCATAGCCACCAAAAAGCCCGCAAATTTTTATACATTCTTTTCACTTAATTAATTTATACGCGCTAGGTGATTGATCTTATTATGCTACATCTTGTCACATTTACTGCCTTTTTCTCCTACTCATCTCCATCCATTGTCCTTTTTCAGGAAGAACGAGAAAACTGGAGAATTATTGTATACTCATTTTGGTGTTCTAAAATGTGTTGAAAGTCGAATTGAGGTACAGCGGACCTCGGAAATGGCGTAATTGACAGGACTCATTCCAAATATACGCTATTCCCGAGTTAACGCTATTCTGGAGTTTATTAAATTAAATATTCATTATTATAG
>JAUEKR010187609.1:0-14729 GCA_031762895.1 Corambe burchi
TTAGGTTTAGGGTTAAGGTTTAGGGATAGGGTTAGGATTAGGGTTTAGGACTTAGGGTTAGGGGTAGGGGTAGGGTTTAGGGATTAGGATTTATGGTTAGGGTTAGGATTTAGGATTTAGGGTTGGGTTAGGGTTTAATGTTAGGGTTAGGGTTTAAGATTTAGGGTTAGGGATAAGATGAAATAGCATCAATTTCTGTACTTCGTTGGCTTCAATAATTTATGAATTTTTTGGCACTTTTTCTTTTTCCCCCCTCAAAATAAAACAGAATGCCTTTGTTATGAGGGGTTTTTGTAGTGTTTGGAGGGTTACGGGCATCTGGTAGGGTTTAGGGTTATGGCGTTTAGGGTTGGGGGTTGGGCTAACCCCAACCCTAACCATTACCCCTAACCCTCCAAACACCCCCAAAATCCCTCATAACAAAGGCATTATTGTTTTCTTACTGCTTTATTTTTATTATGAAAAGGTGAAGACTAGGATCTCTAAGCGTTTGTATATATATTTTTACAATTCATGTATGAATAATTAAATTAAACAGTATTTAAATAGAGACAAAACGGAACAGGAAGTCTGATTGCTCTCTTATGTCATTCTATCATCCTGACTAAAGAAGGTTGTCTTTTTTTAGGTATTTGAAAAATATCAGAAAAGAAGTCCACAATTATGTTTCACCAGGCTCCTTTTCTTGCACAAGAAGGAAAAATATTAAAATAGCATCATGTTAATTATTTAAAATCTTTAATTCTATTATATATATATTATAACTGCAGTAAACGAAATTAAACAATATTTTTTAGCCTATGGAGTCTAAAGTCAGGGAGCATTGAGAATGATTTAGACTGCAAACCATTTACTACTCTACACTGTAATAATAATAATGATAATATTGATAATGATTAATTTGTTAGGGTAAAAGTAATAATTTCTATGATTTATTTTTCTATTTATTCAGGTATATAATGGAAAGTGAGGAGGCAATTTTTGAAAACGAGAACAATTCAAATCTCGAATCAGAGTCAAATAATCGACAAAGGCTGTTGTCTGCGAATGAGAATGAAAACTTGAACCAGGCATCAGATCCGTCGCATAATGTTGCATCTGGGTCGGAGGAGAATGTTGAACTTAAAAGCGCTCCTGATGTATCATATATCTGTCCAGAAATCAACACCGCTTTGTCGACAGTTAAAGGATCTGGTAATGATGATTTGAATGATGCTGATGCTGATAGCATTGATGAAGCTTATGATACCCTAGAATCTAAATCAGTAGTAAATGAAGTATCGACAAGTGATAGAGTTGTTTCTCCTGAAGACAATTCCAGTGAGCTTAAGGGTGCTGTTCAAGTAGAAACGAAATCTCAGGAAAACTTGGTTCCGAAGTTATTGCAAGAAAGTGAAACTAACGTGGAGAGCATGGATCATCAGGAAATTTTTATGGGTAATACTTCTTCGAAAGAGGATTATGAAGCGGTTGACAATCAAATTGTTGAAAAGAGCGAGGAAGTACATGGAGATGGCATAAATGATTCTGGAGACACACCTTTGGAAGACGACCAGGGAAGTGATGCGCAAGAAAATAACTCTGATAAAATTGCTGTTGATGATATGAAAGATGATGAACTAAACACTGATACGCTTGATGATGATTTAAAAAGTACTAATGAAGGTATAGTTGATGAAGATAGAAAAGATACAAGTGATGGAATGGAAGGCACTTCTGATGAATTACTCGGTGCTGAAAATGAATTACCCGATGATCGTACTAACGATGAAGTAACTCATTCTGACCAAGTTGATTCTAACAATGGAATGGTTGGTGATGATTCCCAAAATGCTGATGGTGAAATGTTAGACGATGCTCTAGAAGAAACAAATGATGAAATGTTAGATGATACTACAAAAGAAAAAAGCGATATGTTAGATGATAATATTCAAGAGACTAACAATGATCCAAAAGAGATAAACGATGAAATGTTAGATGAAGATTGTAAAGATACAAATGATGATCGCAAAGATACCATTGATGAAATGGTAACTGATGATCCTAAAGATACAAATAATGAAATAGTAGCTGATGTTCCAAAAGAAACAAACGATGGAATAGTAGATGATGATCATAATAATTCTTACGATATGGCAACTGAAGACCTTCAAGCTCTCGAGAATGATCCAAACGAAACTAAAGATCAAATGCGTGCAGATGAGATCACTATCAATGATGACATTCTCGATGATGATCCCAAAGATTGTAATGATGAGACTATAGTTGATAATCAAAAAGATGTTATTACTAACAAGGAGGAGTTGGGTGAAAATTCTGAAGATTCGTTAAACCGAGATTGTGTTATGTCAGTTCATGATCAAAAACCTGAAGATAACCTTATTGTTGGTTCAAATAATGAAGCACCAACTGATGATCCTACCACACAAGCACTTGAAAATGCTGCAGAAAGTCAGTATGAAAAAACAAGTGGTGTTTTACTTTCCCATAGACATAGTCCAAATGAATCAATTGATGCCGATGTTTCAAATAAAACAGATGAAAATGTTACCGAGCATGCAGAAGATCAAATTGATACTACATTGGCAGAGCAATCAGAATTGGAGAGTATGGCGGAAAGTATTGGTGGCGAACAGGCAGAAATAAAAAACCTTACAATTGAAAGCAATAACCAAAATAAATGTGGAAGCAGTGGTAGTGGTATGGAGGAGGGAGTTGAATTGGATTCTGAATCTGCGTTGGGCTCCAAAAAAGGCCTTATTGATGAATTTTCAGAAAAGAAGAGCGAGGACACAGGGATGTCGTCTGGTTCTGGTGATGTTAAGAGTATTGGTGGTGGTGAAACTGAAGCTAGTAGTGAAGACGGCGTTAGTGACGCTGTTGTTACACCGGCAGCGGCAGGAAATACTACCGAGCTTGCTTCGGAAGGTTTGGGTGAGAACAAGATGGATGTAGATGACGAAAATGGATCCAACGCCGTGTCTGTTGATGACCCCAACTGTTTAGAAAGTGAATCATCCCAAGACATGAGAATACTCGAACTGACTGATGAGAATGATAATGCAGATCTTGATCGTACTAGTAATGACAAAGATAAAGTTGACAATGTTGAAGCCATGGAAGTAGATGAAGACAGTAGTATCTCCAAAGACATTATTCCACCTGATATCCCTGTGTCACATAAAAGTGATTGTGTTGAATCTGTTCCTGAAGAGCTGTCAACAACGGCGGCTGATGCAGATATTACTACTCAATCGTCGGCAAACTATGGTTCTAACAATCGTGAAGGAGATGCTAACACTAGCACGGATAGTCTGCCTGCTCAAGCTCAGGATGTTGCCAAAAACGTTGGTTATAACAATTGTGAAGGAGATGCTAGTGCTAGCACGGATAGTCTTCCTTCTCAAGCTCAGGATGTTGCCAAAAATATTGAAGAAAAGGATTCAACAGAAGGCTTGCCTTCGATTGCATCAATCAAAACTGAAATATCTGAGCAGGGTATTTCCACTAATAAAAATTCTGATCCTGAAAATAGACCTGTGGTTGAACAAGACAGTTCACCCACTACTGTGTCCTCTAAGACTGAGTTGGTATCTGACAACATCTCTAAAGAAGTCGAAAAAACGCAAACAGAAGGTGTGAACTCATCATCGTCTTTGCCGGAAAAAGGTGCAAAGAAAAAAGCGGAAGGTGACGACGATGTAATTTTAGTTAACACAGTTAAAAAGGAGCTCGTGGATAGCGATTATAAATTGACAGATGAGACTTTTGTGGCTGACATGCCAGTGGTGCCAAAGATGGAGATGGCAATCAAACCAGAGGTGATCGTGTTGGACGATGAGGCAGAGGATAACAAGAACTCTAAGGATGCTGTCGGGTCTGGAATTCAAATTGCTGCTGTCTCTGGTCAACAGTACCAGCTCCATGCAAATGCTGGAAATGGTGGATTGGTGAGTTGGCAATGCAAAGCATTTTACCTCTTTCTATGTATTTTTTCTTATCACAGATTTAAACACCAATTATTTATTAATATGGAACAGGCGATTCAAAATTTTAAAATAAATGGTATTGATATCCATGTGTATACTAAGTTAAATGAAGGATTATTTTATTCCATTGCATTATTTGGTTTGTTATTAAAAAAATATTGTTTTCTTTTAAGTAAGGAAAATGAAGATAATTATTATTTTTGTATACATATTTAATCATTTTATGAGAAGTGGCTTTTTAAAAAAAATAGTTAATTTTTGATTCAGCATTTAATATTTTTACATGTATGTACAGTGGAGCCTCCCAATGATATAACTGAGTAAGAAAACCCTTTCAATATAATACGTGTGGCCCGAAATTTTATTTTTTCTCTATATCATTTTGTAATAAGTAAAAAAAAAGTTAATATTGTTCTTATATAGCGCACTTACCACCAAATTGTCAAGGTGCTTTACACCTGTATACTCCCTCAACCAACAGCAAGACATTCGCCTGTTCGGCGTGTTACAATTGTTTTTTGGACAAGACAGCTGTCTTAATGACTAGGTACTCTATTTCACCAGAGTTCAATAAGGCAATCGATGCAAATTTTCTTGCCCAAGGAAAAACCGCGGTAGCGGGTGGGAATCGAACCAGGAATCATTGCCGTAGCAGCCACAAGCAGTTCAACGCCACTACCTACCAACTGAGCTAACCATGCCACCAAGTAACTCCAAGTAATGACACCTCTAGATAAGGGTTAAGATGACTTAATTCTGTGGTCTCAGGTCATGTTGTTATCGAGAATTTCCACCGCATTTATTTGATCTAGAGTAACAGAACAAAAAGTAACATTGTTTTCTTTTTTCAATGAAAGCAATTTCATTTGTGATGATTTCTCATGGCTTTTAATGTATGGTTTATTATCACACTTATGAGCTACATCTGTAATGAGTCATATAATGGTGTTCAAACTTATTATTTCTTTGATTTTTTTTTTACTGCATTATAGAACAATAAGAGCATTATTATGTCATATACAAATATTATAAATCTATATATTTGAAATATGTCGACATTACCTTTGATTAATTCTATTTGAAATTATATATAATGGGAATTCACTACTTTAAAGTTGTAGAAGTAGAAGAGTCAGTTGCAACAGTCTTCAAATGTAAGAAGCATATTTCATGGAACTGGTGCCAATGCCGCACAAACTTAATACAAAAGTTATAGCAAACTTTAGATGTACAGGTAGCTATCATTTTTTGGTCATCCAATGACATCACTTCTAGCATTAGAAAATTAAAAACTAACATTTCTATGATCTATAGAAAATTATTTATAATGCATATTTATCAAATATTCTGATGATTTTCATATTTAACTCTTTCAGGATACTTCTTCGGTGAATGGTAAGTAGTTTTTTATTTGATCTTATGTACTATTTCATTTCAATTGAACTTGTTTTTTTTTACTTTATGCCTCTTATGACTAAATTGATTACCATTTTATGATATTATTAATATTATTACGCTGGTGCTAAAAAGCAGTTTTATATTATAAAAGTATTCTCATTATAAGACATTTCGCTGTAGTAAGAATAAATTCAAGAGAAATAGTATTGTAGGCCTACTTTATGATTTATTAGATCACAAACGAATATATATTAAGTTACATGGTCCAAGTCTACGCTAACCCAACTTGCACAATAATTTATATTTGTGTGCACATACCACCCATCCATCCTATATCCCACTCACTCCACTGCAGACATTTATGAAGTAGGTCTCCTTTTTTTGTTTTGTGTTCCGTAACCGGTGACTCTTATTTATTATTTATTGGCCTATGTACTGTGTACGAAACCAACATTATTCAGGGATGGGGATTCTGCTGATTTTTCCTCATTTGAAGATTTTTTTTGGGGGGTGGGGGTGGAGAAATATCATTCTCTTAATTCTAAGCTTGTCAGTATGGTGATTTAGGATTTTTAACCATGTTTCGCTGATTTTTTAATAGAATCTGTCCCCGTCCCTGAGTATTCCGTGATAAAAAACATTTGTATTTTACTGATTACGCTATATGTTTTAGTTACATATATATGTATATAATGATTTGTTTATATTAAAATTTTTAAAATTTGGATGTATTTTAACTCCATATTATATAAGTAGGTATGTACTTTAGTAAAGTTCAACTCTTGTATTCTTGTAATATTTAATTTATAATCTGTCACCAATTTTTGCTACAGTGGATGCCGCAAGAAAAAACCAAAATCAAAAGGATAAAACTAAAAGCCCGAATGAGTCAAATAAACTCCAGACTTGTCTTGTTTGTGCTAAAGTAAGTTTATGCTTCTCTATTATTGTTATTTCTGCAACTCTTAGTTGGTCTTTATTGTTTTAGTCCCATTGTCATGTGTAATTGTGAACTGTACTATAAACATAAAAGCAGATCTTATGATTCTCTGCAGAAGTTATCTCTTTATCATATTTATCATATATTATATATATACACACACAGTTGAACTCGGTTGTTGCAAATTTTGGATGTTGCGATATCCTTTTTTGTTTTGTTATTCCCAACATTGCTGCAAGGTGTTGGTGACTGTATTTGAATTGTAATTTAGATGATTGTTGTCCATCATTAAGAAGTTAGCCTTATCACTTTAAAGGGGGCTCAGTGGAGCAGTGATACAGTGTCTGCCTCTGAATTTAACGACCTGGATTCGAATCCGGGTGATCGCAATTATTTCTTCTGCATTTTTCACAACCCTGATCTTATGGTAAGTAAGATCTAACCTCTAGTCTGCTTGGATATAGACGAAAAATCAGTAGGTCCTGTGTTTATATCTCAGCACGTTAAAAAATACCTTGATGGTTTAGAATTGCAAAGAGCAGGCCGCTAAGAGCCACTACCTAGGCCAAATTAAACAAAATTTCTAACCAGTCAACAGTAATACTCAACCACAATTGAGTCAGTTGACAGAATTTAACGAAGAAATTGTGACTAGTGGTCTAGGAGGTAATATGAATTAAATAGAAATGATAGAATATGAGAGAATAAAAGTATGTCTATTTTTAAAATCTGCCTAGATCCATTTTGGCAGCCACATTTCATTTTTAATTATTTGTTTCTTGATTATTTATACAGACTTAGCTTGTAATGATTTTCATTCTCATGGAGCGGCCTATATCCAACAATACTGAATATGGCGGATGTAGCGATCCTATTTTAATGTTCACTCAACGCCACTGTTTCAAATGTAATAGACTTTACATATCTTTATCAACGTCCTGACATGAGTATGGATTTTCACATTATAGTCAGGGATGTCATTTTCAGTTCTTTTTTAGTACAGTAGTGTCCCCCTAAGTGCATGCCGCCTAAATGCCCGTTCTGCCTTAATGCCTGCTTTTCTCGCGGAGCGATTAATTAGAAATGGTCATTTCCTCACCAATCTGGAGTTCTGGCTTAATGCCCGCTCCGCCCAAATGCCCGGTTTTCTGCTTCCTGAGTACCGGGCATTTAGGCGGACACTACTGTAATTTCAGTTATTTTGTTGTCATGTTCAAGTCTCTCTGCACTTTTATTGTTGATTATTTGATTAACTGTTAACCATCTACTTTCTTAGTTACATATTGACTAGTGTGATTGTTGTATTTATGTTCTGTTTGTTGTTTATGATTAATAATTGAATTCAATTGAATTCTTATTTTGTTTATTAAATTGCTACGTTGCCAGTTACACACTTTATTTTCATTTTGACTTGTGAATTTGTTATTTCTGTTTAAGACAAGTAGCATCCTTGCATAGTGTAATTAAAAAAAAAATACATATATACATATATACATAGTATCGGAATGTTATCTATGATTGTGGTTTAAATAATATTTCCTTTTTTTCTTCTCTTCTTTCTTATGTCAGGTGACAAAATGCAAGTTTAAAATAGTGCGTGGAGGTGAGACGCGGCAGCTGTGTGGAGATTTGTGCTTCAAGGAATGTCGTAACAATCCCAATATCTACCTCAACGAAAATAGGATGAACATAACTGCTGCGGTTGATCCGTCAAAATTGCCACCAAACAACATGGCACCCTCACCCATCAAGAAAGTTTCTACTCTCTCCACCTCCTCTCTTTTACCGTCAAAATCTCAGTCAGTGTTAGCTTCAGCGTCGCCTACGATATCAAATTCATTGACGAATGATTACAAAGTGTGCCAGGTGTGCCAGGTCATGGACATTTGTGCTCTTCCGCTTCAAAAGTTCTGCAACTGGAAGGGCATCGACTTTTGCGGAGTGACATGTCTCGCCAAGTTCCAGGCCGCTCTCAGCCAAACGTGCGCCTTCTGCAGCGCCTACATTCCGATTGACATGCGCACGTCGTTTTGCTTGAAAATCGCCAACAGCGTGCACCCGTTCTGCCGTCAGAAGTGCTACAAGGATTTTAAAAAGAACATGCGAATATGTGCACACTGCCAAAAGGACATGTCTAACAATGAGGGCGCAACTCCGTCAGCGGTCGTACAGGCGGATGGGAAAGAATTTTGCACCAATGAGTGTGCCATGAAGTTCCAAACGTTGAACGATGTAGAGATTGTTAGAGTCGAAGCGGGCACGATGCAGAGTGGTGCAACAGTGTCGTGTGCAATGTGCAGCTCGCACGGAAATCCCATGAAGCACCATTTCCGTTACAAGACGAACATGGTCCATCTATGTACCGACTTCTGTCTGTCGGCCTTTCAACGCGCGTACAAAGTTGCGCTGAACAAGTGCGACTCTTGCAGTACCGTCTGTCGGAGCGCGGAAGCCAAAGTGCACGTCATTCAGTTTGAGGGATTGACCAAGCGGTTTTGTTCGGACAACTGCGTGCATAATTTCCGCATGAGCAATCGTAAGATTTGCGAGTGCGCTTGGTGCTCGTCCAAAAAGATCAACTTTGACATGATAGAGAGGGTGGACGAGTCGAACCGGTTCCAGCTTTTTTGTTCGCTCAATTGTCTGTCCCTGTACCGAGTCAACCTGCTAGCAAAGTCAAACTCCACTGTTATTTGTGATCATTGTAAAAAGGTGAGTTTTAACTTTCAGTGCTTCCTTTAATGCAATATGATTTGTCGTTGACAGCATATACTATACTATTAATTAAATTTTTGAGAGAAAGTCAACATAAAGCAGGAATAGGGAAATACGTACAGGGGGAAATGTCTAGTTGAGACTGCTTGGTGGATTATGGAATTGTCCATATATATTCGTTTCAATTCTCCCCCCCCCCCCCCCCCCAGATTAGTGAGGTTAATAATGCTATGTTTTATAGCAATTGGTTGCCTTGGATCTTGTGCCAATTTACCAGGTATTACGATTATTGAGGGGCCCAGTTACAGAGGTTCCACTGCATAAGGATGTAATTCCTTATTGGTCATGATGCTTTTCTTGGTAGTAATTGTTTTTATTGGTACCCTCTATTTACTGAAAGAAAAAGCATGGCTAACAGAGTCGAACGATGGCTATACGCTATACTATCTTACTCCATGAAAACAAGATACTTGATCCTCACTAAGTCTACTAAGCTTAGGCATGCCACTTGAATTTTCAGTTAGTTCAGTTATTTTGCAGCCATGGTCAAGTCTGGTCTTTAGTGTGACTGTTCCAGTTGTTATGTATTTTATTCTTCTGTATGTGTTGTTTTCAGTTTTCATCAACTTATTGCGTTGTTTTTGTTGATTCTTTCTTTGTTGATGTTATTTTGGTAGCTTATTAATTGTTACATTGTTGGTTACAAGCTTTCATTTACATTTTTGTTTTGTTTTGAGACATTTTCAGTTATTTTTGTTAAGGTCAAGTGGCATCCGTGTAAGTTGTATGTGTTTTTCCAGTGGAGGATAGTGTAGTGTGTGCTGTTTACATCAAATAGTGAAAATAGTTATGCACTTATTTTTGTTAGAGTTAGAGAAAAAGAAAATTTGATTATAATTTAAATTGCTAATGAAGGGTTTTACAAACTTTGAGCGAGCTTACTCGCTTCCCACCATGAAGTCACGACAAACACTATTATTCAGCGTTACTTATTTAAAAAAAAAGTTAATAGTTCTAGCACTTCACGGTCAAATACTTTGAATAATGGTTATAAAAATTAATTTGTTCCTTTGCCCCAACTTTCTATTTAATTTATTATTTTGTCATTGCCGCATGAAAATAACATTGATTCCATGTTTAATAAACAAAGTTTATTGAAATGTATAGGTTTTTAAAAAACATTTTAATTTTAAGTTATACATATGATATGGTTAGATATCTTTCAATTGAATTCTTTTTCCCATTCAGAATGCAACAGCCAAGTATCATCTGACAATGAGTGATGCATCCGTCCGTAACTTCTGCAGCTATAAGTGCGTTGCGAAATACCAGGAACAGTTCAGCTTAAAGCCTCCCACGTCTCCATTAGTGCAACAGCTTCCCAAATCTCAACAGCAGAAATCTCCCGTATTACCTGAGCCTATTTCCCCACACCTGCAGACTGCAATCAAACATCCACACGGTACACGCAGTAAAGGAAAGATGAAAGCTGGTGAGTTGAGTGAGTGAGAGAGAGGAAAATAACTTTTTTTCTTCATTCTCGTTCGCTCAAACGAAAAGCTTTGATTCTCTTTTGCTTTTGTTAATATGCATGCTGTCTCAAATTACATGTATATCTCAGCGTCATTTATGCCCCCAAACAGACACATGTGTGTTTTTGATCTGTTAGGTTTGAATTATGTAATGTAATGTATTGATTTATATAGCGCCATTATCTATAAAAATGTATGTTCAAAAATGCTTAACACTAACATTGGACATACATGATATGAATACGTAACAAGTATAAAATTTTAATACTGTCGAGTAGGCTTGAAGAGAACTTAGTTATTGTGTAGCGATCCCTTTTCTGGTGTCGCTATGACATCATTG
Organism: Corambe burchi; assembly: GCA_031762895.1. Lineage (NCBI taxonomy): Eukaryota > Metazoa > Mollusca > Gastropoda > Nudibranchia > Onchidorididae > Corambe > Corambe burchi. The sequence goes on from JAUEKR010187609.1 coordinate 10,915, forward strand.
CAAGCGTAATGGACTGTACTGAAAATGGGTAATTAAAAAGAATCAAGGAATAAGAAAAGCAATGAAACTGACATTTCATTTAAATATAAAGCACCGAAACATTTGTAAAAGGTGAGTCAATGTTTAATTCAAAGGCAGATCCAAGAAGTTTTGTTTTCAAATGTATCTTGAAGGATTGGAAATTTTTGCACTTTCAAATTTTAGGAGAACGAAGGTTTCAAATAGTAATAGCTAGACCAGAAAAAGAGAATGTTCAATGAAGAAATTTTGACTAGACATTTTATTGTTCAATGATGGACCGTTTTTTCTCTCTTAAGTTATTCAAGAATTAAGTGTTATAATCAATGTTTGGTGAAAGATTGTTTCAAATACAAATTGTCTGCATGGGAATGGGGGGGAGGGGGTAATGAATGCAAGTTAGGTTTATTTTCATTGAGTACCGGTATACATGATTTATAAATGCTTTTGGTTGTAGTTTCTTGGTAGTGATATTATAAAGTTTATATAAAAACTGGTAATGTTATGAACCATTTGATTTTATAGATTTACACTGGCTCTTTGCTTGTTTTTGTTGTTGCCGTTGAGTTGATCATTTATGATTCATGTGTGCTGTAACGTTACTTGTTCTGAAAATCGCAGTTTGTCATGGTTGAAAAATTAACCCACTGCTTTTGCTTGCTTCACTGTAAAAACAAAACAGCATTCATTATTTATGTTATTTTTCATCTTTCTTTCTTCTTTCTTCTTCTTTTTCTTATTCATCTTCTCGTGTGCTTGTTTTAATACTGTCGAGTAGGCTTGAAGAGAACTTAGTTATTGTGTAGCGATCCCTTTTCTGGTGTCGCTATGACATCATTGCAAGCGTAATGGACTGTACTGAAAATGGGTAATTAAAAAGAATCAAGGAATAAGAAAAGCAATGAAACTGACATTTCATTTAAATATAAAGCACCGAAACATTTGTAAAAGGTGAGTCAATGTTTAATTCAAAGGCAGATCCAAGAAGTTTTGTTTTCAAATGTATCTTGAAGGATTGGAAATTTTTGCACTTTCAAATTTTAGGAGAACGAAGGTTTCAAATAGTAATAGCTAGACCAGAAAAAGAGAATGTTCAATGAAGAAATTTTGACTAGACATTTTATTGTTCAATGATGGACCGTTTTTTCTCTCTTAAGTTATTCAAGAATTAAGTGTTATAATCAATGTTTGGTGAAAGATTGTTTCAAATACAAATTGTCTGCATGGGAATGGGGGGGAGGGGGTAATGAATGCAAGTTAGGTTTATTTTCATTGAGTACCGGTATACATGATTTATAAATGCTTTTGGTTGTAGTTTCTTGGTAGTGATATTATAAAGTTTATATAAAAACTGGTAATGTTATGAACCATTTGATTTTATAGATTTACACTGGCTCTTTGCTTGTTTTTGTTGTTGCCGTTGAGTTGATCATTTATGATTCATGTGTGCTGTAACGTTACTTGTTCTGAAAATCGCAGTTTGTCATGGTTGAAAAATTAACCCACTGCTTTTGCTTGCTTCACTGTAAAAACAAAACAGCATTCATTATTTATGTTATTTTTCATCTTTCTTTCTTCTTTCTTCTTCTTTTTCTTATTCATCTTCTCGTGTGCTTGTTCATCGTTCATCAGAGAGAGGCAAACTTTGCAATCTTTTAAATTTGATCTTAAATATCATTTATTTTTAAAAGCCTTTCACATAGACTAACTAGTTATCAAGTGCAACATGCATTGTTTTCCATTGCTTGTAATGTGTACATAATATTATGTGATATGTATTTTAATCATGTTTTAATATATTATCTGCTGCAGCGCATTTTTAGTTTGATTCTCTTGAGTAACAAATATTCAATGTTTTTCTTTTTTCTTTCTTTGTTAAATTAAGGTGCAAGCAAGACAACTGGCACATCTCCTATGCCTATTATCTCAGATATTGTTTCATTGGCACCCCCTGAAGGAGGTAAGAGATGACTGTTGTTAGTCTCGTGTCTTTTTTATGGGACTCTTTTGAGTATTACAGTTAACTGAATGGCATAATTTTTTCCTAAATTTATTTTTCCATGCTCTCGTAAAAAAAAAATACTGAGCACTGAGAAACAAGTTTTATTTACTAGAATATAAATCCAAAATCTTGAGGATTATATAATATTTTAGGAATTTATGCCCATCCTTGAAATTACCTTGGTAGCGGATTTTAACGGTCTGCTCTTTGTGATCTTGAAATTATTTAAGGACTTTGAATGTATTATTATTAGTATTAGTATGATTATTATTAATTTAGTACCATTTATATTCACATCCACAGCATGTTGGTTATTATATTATTTAATACCATCGTACAATAATTTGATTGCCCATTGTGGTATCTTGGTAATGTGTTATTAATTTTTAATTTATTAATTAATTACTTTTATTTCTTAAATGTTCATAAGTCTCACAGTCATTTTTTCCTCCCCCCCCCCTCTTCCTCATGCTACGTTAGACTCAAGCTCTAAGGAAATGGACAGTAGAACCAGTGGAGCTGCTATTGTTCAAGCTTTACAGGTAAGCTGATACTGTCATTTAGCTAGGTTATTATGTGGGTAGAATTTAGTTTATGTAGAGCTAGATAACTTGGATTGTAATGTGTTTTGATTTGTTGGTTAGCAGGAAGAGGTAAAGATGATTAGAGATAAACTTAGGATGGTGTAGTTAAGAGTAGAATTGTTATATTTTGATGGCTAAGGTTATTGTTTTATACTTCAATTTGCTTTGGATATTTATGCAGTTAAGAATATAACTTGAAACCATTCGTCCTAGTTGGTATTCTAGTCTGAGTTTTATTTCATAATTGTTAAGTTTTTTCCAACGGATAGTCGGTGATTGGGGATTACAATTAAAGACGAACCTTATTTGAATACCGACTATTTTCCATTACAGATATATTGAATTTCTTGCTTGTATGTTTGCTTTAAAAACAATTTTAGCTTATTTAATGAAATATAATAAATTTTTGAGTAAGAAGTTTTTACCAATTTTAATCCGATTACATCTTGAAACCTACCTGCCATTAAGGTTGTTGCAGATCTTGTGGTAAAAGTTTGTTTAATAGTGATAGCATTTTTAATTTCATTTCATGGATTTTTTTGATCCACCCTGTTTTCTCGTCTTGATATTTTCTTATAGCCGATTGTTTACTTCATTAGCAATTAAATAGGGGAGACAGAGTAAACCTGTTAGTTTATGTCTTGCGTAATAGTTTAACTTTCTAAAGAACTATAAAAATAAAAAATGATTGTTTAGTGCAATGTTGTATAGAAATTATACTGAAAAATATCAATTCTTTTCACATCTCTTTTCACATTTAAGTTTTGGTTTCCTGATTAGAAACGAAAATGTTCTGTATGTAAAAATATCGGGAGACTTGGTAAATTGGTACCGAATTCCAGGTAACCAAATGATATGAATTACAGTGTTTTTAACCTCACTTATTGAGGAAAGTTTGGTTATAGGGGCGGATTCCTAATCCACCTATGCATCCCGATTGGCGAGGTTAGATTGTATGTCCATCCTACTTTATCATTTTTGTTTTTCTGATTGTATAAAAATTTTTACAGAAAAAAGGCACATTGTTCACTGGTGATGGTAAGGAAAAAGTAGTGATTCAAGTTCCGTCTCCTATTTTGAACAAGAACAAATCGCTGCAATGTAAGCCACTAGTACAAACCAAAGCCACCTCGTGCAGACCTCACTCCCAAACTAAAGAAACTCAGACGGGTAAGTTTTCTCAATTTTTTTGTTCTTCACAGTTGTTAATT
>JAUEKR010188719.1:0-21823 GCA_031762895.1 Corambe burchi
TTCCTGAAGACTTGTCCATCCTAGTTTATTCATATTCAGTTCTGTTGCTCCTTGTTTAAAAGAATATTCATTCAACAAGAATATTCATTCAACAATTGTGTCATCCTTGAGGGGAAACTGGTCTTTTGATTTTACACCACCGTTTACCGTACACCGCCTGAAGCACGAGGCTACCAATGAAAGCGATCGTTGTAAATTGCCTTATTCAGAGATTAAACGAAATGCCTCAATTGATGATTGAACCCGGAACACTTCGATCTCCAGTAGGCTACATTGCCTAAAACTAAACCGCTCGATTACCCTATCTTAGACAACAGTCAAGGGTTTATCACCTGCATCGCATTCATGCATAAATTTCATGTCGCTTACTTTTTTTATTGGAGTGTTATTATCATCATCATCATCGTCGTCGCCATTATTCATCATCATTAGCGTCAACATCAAGATCATCATCAGCATTATCATCATCATTATCATTTCTAACATCATAATCACTCTCATAATTTTGTTGTCACGTTAGCCGTGCAATTAAGGCGTTGAATTGCGGATCGAAGAGATCGGGGTTTGTTCCTCGATAGTGACTTTGTGATTAACCCTTGACCTAGCTTATTTACCCTATTTGGTATTATTGACAGTGATGCTATTGGGAGATGTGCTCTATGAATATCACAGATTAATACTCGTTAACCTGAGCTTACTGTACGCCTGGGCATATATGATGGCGATGAAGTTAGCTCAGTTGGTAGAGGCGTTGAACTACTGTGGCTGCTACGGTAATGGTTCCGGGTTTGATTCCCACACCCTATCGTGATTTTTCCTTGGGCAAGAAAATGTGCGTCCATTGCTTCACTGAATTCAGGTGAAATAGAGTATCTGACCGTTAAAACAGCTGTCCTGTCCAAAAAAAAAACCAGTTGTAACACGCCTAACAGGCGAATCTCTCGTCTGAATAAAATGTTTGCTGCTGGCTGGGGGAGTAGACGAAGTGTAAAACGCCTTGAGACTTAGGTGGTAAGAGCTCTATATAAGAACAATCTTTACTTTAGAATTTGTGGGGTAGTTTGCCATTGCTTTCCATGCCGATTATATTTGCACGGTGATAGGGGATTGAACTCGGATTGCTTTAGTGACTGCCAACAGCACTGCCAATTAAGCCACATATTATGCTCCCAACCGCAGTTAAAATCATAGTATTGGTACTACTACTCAATTACTGCTAATTCTACTGAATCAAATAATACAGCAACATTATATTATGATATGGAGCTTAGTATTTATTTATATTGCTAAATAATACAGTAAAACCCCTGTATAACGACATGCCTTGGGACAGACCTCCGATGTCGCTATATAGAGGTAGTCGCTATACAGGGGTGTCTCAAAATGGCGGAAAAATGTGCGGCAAAACATCGCCGCTTCATTTTCTTGGCGGAAATCTCTCATTGTATGATATTTTTTATATATATTCTAGAGTCTATCTAGATGTCCGTACTAGATTAGTCTAGTTTAGGTATAATGATATCTAGCTTAGAAAGTGGAACGTCTACCTAGACCTAGACGCAAAACTAGTGATTTTCATGATTTCCATTACGATTAGCAATATTTGACGTCGTTATACAGGGATTTATCTTAATTTATGTCGCAATAACGGGGTTTTCGTTAATAGTAATAAAGAGCAATTAATTCGGGACCTGAGATCGATGTCGCAATACAGGGGAGGTCGCAATACATGGGTGTTGTAAAACAGGGGTTTCACTGTATGTTGTTTGATGCTAGCCTGGGTAAGTAAACATTATGTAAAGCACCATCAGACTTCGGTGATACGTAAGCTTTATAAATATACTACCATCTTTTCTTAATTTTCTTTTGTATATTTTTTTCTTTTACTTTGTTTTGTTCATCCATTTATATTTCATCATTAATTGCCAGAACGAGACATCCGTCCACACGCCGTTATTTGAGAGTGACATCATGTTGACCCCACAGGAAGCGGAAGGACTACTAGCAAGTTCAAGGTCGAGAAGAAAAAGGAAAATTACCGCCAATATGGACAAACGGTGGCCTCTTCCAATACCGTTTAGATTCAATGAAGAGGCGAAATACTTTCTCAGTAAGTCTTTATTATTTTCATTTCAATTTAAACTTTACTTAGCCTTATCATTTATTCTTCCTCATTATAATATATCTTTTGTCACTGGAATAAGACACCTTAATTCTTTCTAAAAAAAACTCTTTTTAGACTATCTAGAAGTACCATGAGACTGACGCTCATCCCGCGAAGATCTATGATCTCCTCTGGGGAATAAAGAAGTCAGTATATCGCAGATTTACTTCTTCAAATCTGCATACCAGTACATGTTTGAATACCTGACGGGTGAGAGAATTAATAATGGGTGAAGAAAATCAATCCCAAGGAAATAACGTTTTGAGGTATCTGGGACTTGAGCATGAACCCACAACCTCCTGATCATAAGCCCAAACCCTCAATCATTGCACCACTAGCTCCATTAATTCCAATTGAAGGATAGCAAAACAAAGTAAGACATATTATGGGATTGTCTCCGCTTATTGTGACTCTACCCATACCCACTTACTTTAAATATCATAGCAATTAAACAAAAACTACAGATTTGTTTTTGTTTTGATTTTTTTTTTCGAAATATAAAAATTAATAAATGGGAAAACAACAACGTATCTTTTAAAATCAAGGATGTGTGCTGGATCATTTTGAAGCAGTGACAAAATGCAAGAAGAAGATATCATACCAGTACATAAAATTTACGGAAATCGAACATTATTTAGATATCTAGCTAAACATGAATAATTATAAATAGAATAGCGCTAGTTATCCGCCATTGGCTGTCATTTGGAATATAATTGCCAATAAGTTCGGTTAAATTAAATGAAGGAGCAGTTTTCTGATCAATTCAGAAAGAGAGTGACTTACAATGATGAAATATGATAAAGTAAGACATTATGTATTAAATAGTATTATACATAAGATAGTTGAATTTTAACCATTTTTTTGTCTCCCCTTTTTTCAGATGACGATGAGAAATCTTCCATCAAAGCTGCCATGGCAGAACTAAGTTCACTGACTTGCATTACCTTCAAAGAAGTCAACTCTTCGTATCCTAGGAAACCAATTTTAGACTTTAAAAAGGATGTGGGGTACGTTACAAGTCTTCGTCTTATTGCTTATTTATTTCCTTCTCTTGTTCATTTTATCCACATTCTTCTTTTCTTTCTCTTCTTATTCTTCATGTTCATATGAAACTTTGTCTGAAAGTGCATATTTTGGCGTTGAATGATATACTTGTCTGTTATTAATATTTTTTTTTGCTCTGTTTTTTTTTGTTTTTTTTTTTTTTGTGTGCCATGTTTTCTTGGGTTTTCAACAAAAGCATCGCCTATCGATAATTGCTATTGATTTTAAATAATTTGCTCTGGTATCAATGAATACAATCCCAAAATAAATAATATTGTAATTGTATTACCGAATATATTGTTACTATTATGTTTTCAAAACATGTTATATGAATGAATTATTTTTTTATGCTTTATTGCAGGTGCTGGTCATATGTAGGAAGAGAAAAATCGTTTGCTTTTCAGGAGATTTCTACAGCGAAGGGTTGTTTTCAAGTAAGTTGAGGGTGCGACTTGAACGTCCAATCAATGCTAATTATGAAATTATCTACGAGAAGACACTCCTGGTCACGAACGGTGTGACAAAAATGGTCAAACTGAATTTGTGCATTCCAATCTGAGCACACACAAAAATTCAAGAGTGCTGGGTGCATTTTTTTTTTTTTTTTTTTTGTAAACCAATAATAATAATAAACCATTATTGAAAATTATTGAATTGTTCACAGTTGATTCGAATTCTGATAAGCTCAACTAATTACTTATAGGAATTACACACAGAGATACACCTGGTTAAGTAAATAAATGACTAGTAAGGAAACGACCTAAACTCAATTACATGATTTTGTACTAGTCATATGATTAATATTATATCACTTTCGAGTGTTCGCATTTCTATACCTATCATATTCAGGACCTCTTCATTTTTGATAATATCTTTGTCTATTAAAATAATCCCTTTATGTTATTAAATTACCATAATACATACTGTCGACTACGCTTGAAGCATTGTTGTGTGAAACAAGGAAAAGGATCGCTACAATCCGAATTTCGCTTCAACCATCGTATATAAGTCAGTATTGCTATATAGGATGTCGATCACTGACGAAACAAGCACTATCTACATCCAAAAACCGCTACAACCGTGTATTCTACTTGTGGAATCGACTGTATGCTATGCAATATGTATCATGTTACATTAACATTCGATCTGCCGTCAAAAATTACACGCGTATCTTCCATAATGTATGCAGTTGAACTTATGTTATTGGGGCCCTCAGAAATCGAGAAACCCGCTAAATTGTCACGAAATCCTAGGCAACTAATTGATGTATAATAAAATATATCATTTAGCTGGCATTGCGGTGTTATGCACACAAAAAATTCATTAAATTGTGCGCATGATTATGCGGGCAAAAACACCAAATTATGCAAAAAGTATGCGACCAATTGTTTGAACAAAAAGGTTTAATTAGATAGAAAGTAACTACTTTTACAAACTTTAAAATATATATGATCTAATACTGATACTATGAAATACTATGAATTGCCTGTGCATGTTGATTACATAGTAAACTGCATTTGTTTTATGAATATAACGTTCAAAAATGATTATAATTCATTTTTATATACCGATAATGGAAATAATGCAGATGCTAAGACCTAATGCAAAAACGACAGGTTATTTTATCTATTTATACCAACTACTATAATCATAATAAAATTATAGAATTAACTTGTTACAATTTACAAGGGAAGCATTGAAGCCCGTGAATGTAGCTAATTAGAAGTTATTTAAATAGGTTATGATATGAAAAGTGAAAGGTAAAAATGTCATGAAGTAAGACCGAAAAAGTGAAGTACACAAAAGGTTAGAATGTTAAAGTAAATGCAGTACCGTAGTCAATAATGATGTACTGGTATCATATAGTATCAGAGAGAAAGACACAGAGAGAGAGGAGAGAGAGAGAGAAAGAGAGAGAGAGAGAGAGAGAGAGAGAGAGAGAGAGAGAGAGAGAGACAGTGAGAGAGAGAGAGAGAGAGAGAGAGAGAGAGAGAGAAAGTGAGAGAGAGAAAGAGCGAGAGATATGCATACGTGAACCGGCTATACTTAATATTACAGTTATATATTATGTGTACTAGGACTAGCAATCTTAGTTACAAGGCTGATTACTTGTCTAGACTTGAATATTATGTTATTTTTTACGAATGAATTGCTTCTTCGGCGTTTCAAAATGAACTAAAATAAGTAGGAACATTTAATGTCCCCAAAAATCCAAAATTACGCGGCCGCGGTGCGGTAAACTAGAAATTACGTGACCGCGTTGGTTCCATAAAACCGCAATGCCAGATTTAGCCTCACTTATTGCGAAACCCGGATAACTAAGATGATTTCCTAATCCACTGAGGGTTCCCAATTATTGATGTTCAACTGTATTATCATTGTCTTCTTTCAGAAAGGCGTTCTTCTCCACGAACTGGGTCACGCCATTGGCTTTTGGCATGAGCAATCCAGGCCGGATAGAGATGCATATGTGACCTACATCGACCAGCATGTAAAGCGAGGCGAGGAGTACAACTTCAAACGCGTAAGTGGTTACATCAGTTGTTATGAAGTATCAAAATGCCACCGTAGAGCTGGAGGAATAAATAAAATACAAACAGGTTTGATGCGCACTACGAAAGAAGACAAAGGCAATAAACTGGACGTTTCGGTAAGAATCTTCGTCAGCAGACAGAAAGACAGACAAGAAAAACAAGTAGATAAATAAACTTCTTCTAAGTTGACTTGTCTACTTGTTTTTCTTGTCTGTCTTTCTGTCTGCTGATGAAAGCTCTTACCGAAACGTCCAGTTTATAGTCTTTGTCTTCTTTCGTAGTGCGCATCAAACTTGTTTCTATTTTACTCAGATGATAAAATGGTATCGTGTTTGATGTGGCGATGTTCTCATGATCGATTCCTCCAATGGGTATTTGGGCAATAAGATTTATTTGCGTCGATTGTCTTACTAAACTCTGGTGACATAGAGTAGAGAGGATTGAGCTTGTTAACTCATTGTGGCCGCATAGCACATGTGTGTTCAGTTTGCAGTATTTAATTGCATCAGTGAGAAATATTTTTGTTATGATAATATATAAATATAAATTGTGGTCGCGTAGCACGTATGTGCAAATTGATTATGGCCACGAAGTTCACCTTTGTAAATGCAATGAAGCCCATGTAGCACAAGCTGGTTTGTAAATTCAATGCAACACATGAAGCACATGCAGGTTTGTAAATTCAATGCAACACATGAAGCACATGCAGGTTTGTAAATTCAATGCAACACATGTAGCACATTATACAGTTTTGTAAATTCAATGCAACACATGTAGCACATTATACAGTTTTGTAAATTCAATGCAACACATGTAGCACATGCAGGTTTGTAAATTCAATGCAACACATGTAGCACATGCTGGTTTGTAAATTCAATGCAACACATGTAGCACATTATACAGTTTTGTAAATTCAATGCAACACATGTAGCACATTATACAGTTTTGTAAATTCAATGCAACACATGTAGCACATGCAGGTTTGTAAATTCAATGCAACACATGTAGCACATGTAGGTTTGTAAATTCAATGCAACACATGTAGCACATGCTGGTTTGTAAATTCAATGCAACCCATGCAGCACATTATACAGTTTTGTAAATTCAATGCAACACATGTAGCACATGCAGGTTTATAAATTCAACACAACACATGTAGCACATTATGCAGGTTTGTAAATTCAATGCAACACATGTAGCACATGCTGGTTTGTAAATTCAATGCAACCCATGTAGCACATTATACAGTTTTGTAAATTCAATGCAACATATGTAGCACATGCAGGTTTGTAAATTCAACACAACACATGTAGCACATTATACAGGTTTGTAAATTCAATGCAACACATGTAGCACATGCAGGTTTGTAAATTCAATGCAACCCATGTAGCACATTATACAGGTTTGTAAATTCAATGCAACCCATGTAGCACATTATGCAGGTTTGTAAATTCAATGCAACACATGTAGCACATTATGCAGGTATGTAAATTCAATGCAACAGATGTAGCACATTATGCAGGTTTGTAAATTCAATGCAACAGATGTAGCACATTATGCAGGTTTGTAAATCCAATGCAACACATGTAGCACATTATGCAGGTTTGTAAATTCAATGCAACCCATGTAGCACATTATACAGGTTTGTAAATTCAATGCAATCCATGTAGCACATTATACAGGTTTGCAAATTCAATGCAACACATGTAGCACATTATGCAGGTTTGTAAATTCAATGCAACACATGTAGCACATTATGCAGGTTTGTAAATTCAATGCAACACATGTAGCACATTTTGCAGGTTTGTAAATCCAATGCAACACATGTAGCACATGCTGGTTTGTAAATTCAATGCAACACATGTAGCACATTATGCAGGTTTGTAAATTCAATGCAACACATGTAGCACATTATGCAGGTTTGTAAATTCAATGCAACACATGTAGCACATGCTGGTTTGTAAATTAAATGTGGCCGCGTAGTAGTAGTAGTGGTACACATGTTTGTATGCATTTGTATATGTGATAATCAATTGTTGCATACTGCGAATCACACGTGTTTAAATTCAGTCTTTGCCCAATACCACACTGTAAATCGATTGCTGCTCCGTATCATTTGGCATGTGGCGACACCCGGTGAGCGAGATTGGAAGGTGCGGAAAATCGAGCTAGGTAGTTTATTGTTAAGTTCACCATTCAATTACATGTGCTCATGAACTTATATTAACTATTTTTTACTGCCAAGATGGAGCAAGGTTGCTTCCATCGTGGTGCTGGGTACCCCTTCCATTGGGAGTTGTCTGTTCGTATTTTTGCCCGGGAAGGTCTTAGAAGTCATTGCACCTACGACTTTTAAGGGGCACATAAAAAGGCTTCCCCATACCCATCGTTCAGAACCTTGCCATTTGGGGTTCTGTTCATCCTCTTGCTCGTGGGGATACCCATAAGGGCCAATGCCCAGGTGGTGCTAATCTAATCGACAACAACAACAACATTATTTGGTATGTAATGTTACAGTAATAGTGGCAGAGAAGAACTCAATTTATTATACATTATTGTAGTTGTAGCGCTTGTATGAAAATTATGGTCACGTGAAATACACGTTTATGAATTAAAAGCATAATTTTCTATACAAAAGATCGATTCTCACTTCATTTTCTATACAGGAAGTTAGGAGAAGCAGATGTCTAGTCTGAGAGGAGTATTGGTGAAATGTTGATAAGTGTTCGGACCTGTTTGTTCCATCATAAGATAATTGACAATTTCTACCAGGCGATGTAATAATATTGAAATAACTCACTCAAAACTGCTCTCGCCATCTGCTCGTGCTTCTTCACACGTCTGCTTCCACGCTTGTCTTGAAATGAAAAGACCGACAGCGGCAGAACGGAAGTTAAAAATAATAAGTGAAATTGAGAGTATTGGTTATAAAGATATAGTTTAATACTAACCAAAAAAACTAAGCGTCCGATATCAATAAAGCAATAGAATAAAATAGGTAGATAGAGGCAAAATATAATGTAATTTTTGAAAATCATATAAATATATACGTATAATAGATAATTTAAGATGATGTAATCATAATATTGGTCAAAATTTAGCGCATGATATTTATGATACATTTAATGAGTAAATATTGCTATCAAGATCATAGGGAAATGCAATAAGAAAGTTAAAAAGAGAAAGATGTTGGTTTAAATTATTTAAGTTATTATAAAGTTTGGTTTGCGCTGGTTGTTTGTTGTTTTTTGGTTGGGGTCGTTTAAGTTGTTGTTTTGTTTTGTTTTCGTTTGTTTGTTGTTTTTTGTTGTAGTTTTTTTTTTTTTTTGGTTTTTGTTCTTTTATGAAAACCAAATTTTATATCACAGCTTGTTGCTCTTAGATTGTTGTACATCGTGTTACTGTGGGTTGATTTGCACAGCTTTTATATTGCAATTCTATTACTTACTACTTTGTGCTTCCAATTTTAGTTGACCATCTTTTCTTTTTTTTTTGTCTTTTGATTTGCTGCTTTTTGGGTTTGTTTGTTGTTGCATTTTTTTAGGGTGGGGGTGTTGCAGTTGTTTGTTTGTTTTGTTGTTGTTTTGTTTGTTTGGTTGTTGTTGTTTTTTTTTTTTTTTTTTGTTTTTTTGTTTTTTTTTTGGAGCATTGCTTTCTTCATCAGGGGTGGTGAGAGGGTGCTTGTTAACTATGTTGTGTTTTGTTTGTTCTTTGTTATTCTTTTTTTATTACTGATGTTAAACATCAATATTGCCTTTTCTCTGTTTTTGATTGTGTGTATGTGTGGGTTTTGTTTTTTATCTTATTTTGTTTTTGTTTTTGTTTTCTTTGTTTGGTTTTTTTTTCATGCTATAGATCATCATATTATAGTCTAGACTGTACTGGTTAATAGATCGTTGCACTTCTGTCTAGGAAAAGTTTAATTTTAGTGAACTTCCGCCTTTATTTTGAGTCTCGGTAACCGATGTAAACAAACTAAGATAATATGAAGTCTAGACTAATAATATATCTAAGTTCCATGTTACCGGCTTATCATTTAATTTTAGTTTTGATAATCTAGACAGAGGTCTCTGTAGATATATCACATCTTCTTATTCAGCATGGTCCTAAGCTCTAAGTTGAACATGATCAGCCAATCTTGACAACTGGCGGCTTATTCAAATGCAGACTGTTAGTGTTAGACTGTAGACTGTAGACCTAGACTAGACTAGTCTAGACCTCTAGATTCTATGAGTCTAGACATGTCTAGTAACTATTAGTATAGACTAGTCTAACACTAGTTTAACACTTGCTCTGGTCCTAGACTAGGTCTAACCCCGTTACTGTTAAGAAGTGAGTAGATGTTGGATTACGATTACATTACTCATTACTTATACTAAGATCTACATACATTTGGAATTATGATGTTCTTTATTCAATATTTAATATTGTATGATTATACTCATTATTACATTTATGATATATGATAAATATTTAAATAAAACTAAAGACTATCTAGACACCAGATTCTAGTCTAACTATAGTCTATAGGTCTAGTGCTTCTAGATCTAATCAGCTTTTGGGCACACCTTTAAATGGACAGCCATCAAAATTGTTGTTTTATTTTATTGTTTTTTCTCCATCTTAGGAAACATGGGGTGAAATTGAAAATATGGGAGTCCCCTATGATGTCGGATCTATCATGCACTATGGGTCTACAGTAAGTTCTATTATTATATTGCAATCAGATTACTGAATCTGTATCCAATAAAATATATCTATATGCTTTTAATTTTAACATTGTGCATTTTGTTAATGGTGCTATTTAAAATGCAACCAACTACACCAGAAGCGATATTGTTCCAACTCCCAAAAAAAAACTACAACGTCGAGTATAGTATACACAATGTCGGATTGGGGTCGTTCCATGAGAAAATGATCTCTACATCAGAAAGGTGCTACAAATTAAGTCGGATGTAATTTGCTTTTAAATTTCACATTTTTATTTATATATTTCTATAAGCTTTGAAATGATATACTGTCAGGCGATAATATTTGATATTGCGTCACTCTTTACTCTATGTATGCCTTAAGTTACGGCAATTATGATTAAAATTGGTTGATTTTAAAAAAATTTCTTTCATTCCGTGAACTTATCAGGATAAAGTTGATTCATGATCATCGACTTGTAACCTGTCGTTTGGGGATGGTTTTACCAGATGAGAAATGTAAATCATATTTAATAAAGATGTAAATTTTTTTGTTTACTAGCATGTTACATATATGAAATATAAAAAGAGATGTGGATTATGATCATGCTTTTATTTTTTGTTCCCAATTTCAGTTTTTCTCGAAAACAGGAAAAGACCCGACGTTGAAAACAATCGACCCATTGCTGCAGCGTGACCTTGGTCAAAGGGAAGCCATGTCATTCTATGACGTCAAATTGGCCAATCTGGCGTACTGCAAAGGTAGGACATTCTTTCGCTGTTTGTTTTTGTTTCTATTATTTTAATCATTTTGAATCTTCATTTTATGCTGTTGTTTGTTTTGTTTTTTTTGTACTTGCTGTTTACTTATTTATTATTTTTATTTACTTTGGTTCATTGATGAGTTGACTTGGCAGCTTTGATCATTATTTTTGCTCATTTTTTTTCCCTGATGTTTAACGACCAAAAAAGTTTGTAATTGATTTGTTATTTTTCTTCATGCATATTATATATATATATATCAATTAGATATATATTTAATAAAAAGATGGAGAACTTACTAAGAGTAAGAGAGTGCTGCACGTAACAGCCGTCGAACCCTATGGTATATGCATATATATTTATATCTAATGATACAATAATTCCAACACGTTTTCCATTCCTTATGCAGATGCATGTCCAAGTGCCACATTTTCATGCCACCATGACGGTTACCCAGACCCCAAGGACTGCACCAAGTGTCGGTGTCCAGACGGTTTGAGTGGAGACTTCTGTCAACTGGTGGAACCTTCAGACAGTAAGTCATAAGTTTACAGCAGTCTTTAAGACATTCCACTTACGTTTAACAATTTAATATCCATTTTTTTTTTTCGACTTGAAATCGTAGAGTAGCAGCACTTTTCCTTTTCCACGTGACAAATGCTCTCTCTTGAATGCTTCCTTTACTAGAGATGTTGAAACGAGAGTTAAAGTGGAGAGTATACACTTGAGCTTTATCCAGGGCTGCCAACTACCCTGATGTTTTAGGGATATCCTGAATTCTAGCCCCAAAACCTGAATTCCTGAATTTTGTCTAAAAACCCTGAATTTTAGAGATACTGGACAAGTGATAATAACACATCAATGTTGTTTATACATTCAGTTCACTTCGTTATTTCTATTGTATCTTCATAGGGTAGACATGGCAGTGTCAGCTTTGATTAGAAGTGTATTTAACACCTTTAATAACTTTAACTTTGACCTGTATAGAAGTATACGTCTTATAGCTGGAACATATGAATAACGACTGATATTTACTGAAATAAGTGATTTATTTATTTATATTACAAATTTTATGACATACAACTACAACATATCTATCACTGCTTGTTTACGGTATCATCCTGGATTTTTACCTCAAATCACTAATTTTGAAGGCAATAGAAAAGGTTTGATGTGCTCTACAAAAGAAAGACAAAAGACACATTGCTACATTTGGGGGGGGAGGGGGGGGGGGGTTCCATGAGAAAATGGTCTCTTCATCAGAAAGGTGTTACAGATGAAGTCGGCTGTAATTTCTTTTTAAATTTCACATGTTTATATATATTTTTTGTTTTTGTTTTTTGTCTTCCTTTTGTAGAGCGTATCAAACCTTTTCTATTTTCTTCATTCTTCTTGCTCTATGGTGGCTTATTGATACTTTGTGATTTTGAAGGCATTAATCCTTAATTTTTTTTGTTTGAGAGGTTGGCAGCCCTGGGTTGCTTTTTTTTCGCTGCACTTGCTCCATTCCTTATGCAGATGCATGTCCAAGTGCCACTTACTCCATAGCTGCACCCACCTAAAATCAGTCAAACAGAATACATCTGCATTTATTTTTTTAGCCTGTTTGATTACCTCTCATTAGAGGTTGCACGTGGGCATCAGGAATCTGATTCTTAGAACGAGACTTAGATGTAGGCTGTTGACTAGGTCTGTCGTCTGGATAGCGTATAATGCTATTTAGTATCCATCGTTAAAGTGAAATTACGTTGTGCCATCGTTATGCGCCAAATTAACCCATCACATCCAACTTCAGGGTTGTGCCCACATTAGTCTGGCTTCTACCCTTTGGCCTGTCCAGCATGGTTGAGCATGGAGGAGCATAAGCTCCAGCTGGTATAGCCCTCCGGATCAGTCAAAGCACACAAGCCACTACACCACATCATGTAGTGGATGCTATCTAGTTTGAGATTTCAGAATAGTCTATAGCCTTCGCCTAAGTCTTACTCCATGAATCAGGAAGTAGGCAGCTATCAATAGTGATAAACCAGACAACATTTGTTGAGTATATGGTACCTTTGATCTAGATGGATTCCTCAGCCGGTATGGTGTTAAGGGCGGGCTTTAGCACTTCTGGTTTCTTTTGGCCTATAGTGGGGTCAAACCTCCTTGACACTATAACTAGTGTGTTAGCCAGTTCATTGAGATCTTAGTCACTTTGAACTGCCAAGACTCATTGGTTGACAATGCGGAAATTTCTCTCACTTTCCATTATATTCACTTTTCCATCTTAGCTTTAAGCTTTCTTCTTATGTCCAATTATTATAAAGATTGCTTTATTAGTTTCCTTATCTATATCACTCTTATCAATATGTTTAGCTGGTTCTTGTTATTATTAGATCTTCCATGAATTTATCAGTTATTTACTGGCCAAGTGATTAAGGCATTTGACTGTGGATCAAAGTTTTCCATATCAATCACGTCTTACCTCTTGAGCATGTTTCAATTAGAGAATGTATGAAGTAGAATTTTTTTTTTTTTTTGGTTCATTCCGCAGGGATTTTACCTGGACGTAGAGCGTGTGGTAAAGCTTATTTTGTTGATAGAGGCAAGAGGATTATGTTCGAGTCCCCAGGCTACCCATGGGCTTACATTGCAAACACACACTGCAACTGGTTATTTCAGGTAACAATCGCTTTGTGAGTCAATCAGTTGTAAAATTGTGCATGTATTTTGATGCATATTTTATTAGACAAGATGCATTGATTATATTATTACTAGATTCTTATTATTCATTATTTATAATTGGGTTGCTCCAGAAAGAAATAAAATTGTTTTTATTATTTTTAACCTATTTTTTCTTCATATAAGCATTACTTCATGCATTATTTTTTATAAGTTCTAAAAGCTAATTGCATTACAATTGTAGATTGCTGCATGCATTTCGAGTAGGTAAATCCTTTATATTTTCATTATTTTTTTTATATAAAAAGTTGATGTATGTGTTAAAAATGTAGCGGCCCATTGAATAATAACACTCCATCTCAGATAAAGATTGATTTATTTATGGTTCTTTTTTTTTTTTACATAATGTAGCATGTCAATTAAACTTAATGCAGCACCTAATATTATCAATTTCCTTCCTTAGGTAGTTTAATTACATTTTTTGTGCTTGAAAATTTGTACATACATGTATTGCATGTTATTTAACCAAACTACAATGCATGATATTGTTTATATCTTTTCCCAGACACATGGCGGTATGCAGTTGTACTTAGACATCAAACCAATGAACTTCATGAAACACGCAGAATGCCAGACGTCAAACGTTTCCGTCTGCAAAGATTTCGTAGAAGTCAAATACAACCTCAGCTTTGGGTACACTGGAGCAAGGTTTGTCTTAGCGGTTGTTGTTGTTTTGTTAATTGTTGCTGTTGTTGTGGTGGTCGCTGTAGTTGTTGTGAATATTGTTGCAGCTAGTGGTGTAAATTTGTTGCATTTGATGTAGCTAGTGGTGAGATCATTGCTTTAGAATTTTATGTCGTTGCAGTAGTTAATGTTTGTGTAATTGTTTGTTGTTGATGCTTCTGTTATGCTTATTGTTGTAGGAAGTGGTGGTGGTTGTCGTGCATGTTGCTGCTATTGTTTTTTATTGATCTGATATTGTTGTTTTTATTATTATCATAAATATTACCATTATTATTTTTGTAGTAGTATTTTTATTTTTTATTATTGTTATTATTATTATTATTATTATTATTATTATTATTATTAATATTATTATTATTAATATTATTATTATTATTATTATTATTATTATTATTATTATTATTATTATGGTTATTTTTATTATTATGATGGTGAATGCCATCTACTATTGTTGTTTTTAGTTTTATGCACCAAATTGATTGTGTATTCAGATTAATATACCACAATTGACCGATTCTTCATATCTCTGATATGTATTGTTCAAAGAAAATGTTATTAATCATAGTTATTATGTAGAGTATGATTTTGTATCGTAATGATTTCTTTTGTCTGATAGAGTTCTTTATTCTCACCTTCTGTTGTTTTATATTATTCTCCAGGTTTTGTTGTGGCGAGACACCGAAGCAAACAATTATGAGTAGCGGAAACATCATGCTGGTTTTGTTCCGTACATTCAGGTCTGGATCTGGAGGTTTCACCGCTGAAATATACGCTGGTATTTACCTTTTGTTTTCCTTCATGGCTTTAAGCCCCTTTCAACATATCGCAAAATGCACATACTACAGTGCAACCCCTGCATAACGACACCCTTGTATTACGACATCCTCTGTATTGCAACATCGACTTCAGGTCTCAAATTAATTGCTCTATAATACTAGTAATGAAAACCCTGTTAATGCGATATACATTTTGACAAACCCCTGTATAACGACATCAAATTATTGCCAATCGTAATGAAAATCGTGAAAATCATGACACACAATAAGAGATTTCCGATTTCCGCCAATAAAATGACGCAGCGATAAGGATTTCGGACAATCAGTTGACGCAACGATAAAGAATCTCTCTCATTGAAATGACACAACTATCGTGTGACGTCAGTGCTCTCCCGTACGTCTGCGCTCTTTTTAATGTGGTCATGTGTTGAAAAACACGTGCCGGTCCCAATCCCGGCTAAACTACAGAGGGAAAATGATGTTTATTGGTGTCTAATAACTTTTGTTTTGGTCACAAACCTGTTTAAGACTGTTGTCTGATGTTTTGACATACATTTTATCCACCACGAGAAAAAACACCTGTATAGTATAGCGACTACACCTGTATAACGACATTGGAGGTCCGTCCCAAGGCATGTCATTATACAGGAGTTACACTGTAGTTGTATTAAAGACTGCCAGTGTGCTGATTCAAGGCTTTAATTCCCTTTCAACTTTGAACCATACACAAACATAGACGAAGCTATATCAAATCTACTTGTGTGTTGACACTTTACTGAGAATGGTCTTTGACTGAAGAGGAAAAATTTCCTACGCAATGCAAAATGCCAGGTAATTTTCTGATGATCATAATATTATGATAAAAAATGCACATGTACGTACAAAATCTTGATGAGGGTATACAGTAAAACCTTGATTTATTGTCAACATTGGAGCTACGGTTAACATATTGGACTGTAGGTTGAAGGGTTCTAGGTTCGATTCTTGGTCGAAGTACTGTAATTAACCCTAACTACTTATGGTGGTCGTATGGTTATGGTATTGGATTGTAGATTGAAGAATTCTTGATTCAATTCATGGTCAAGGTGCTATACTTACTTACTTACTTAGGCCCATGGCTCAAAAAAGAGCATAGGCCATCGACGACTCCCCGCCAGCCCACTCTGTTCTGGGTAGCTTTCCCAATTCCTGTCCAGTTGGTTCCCTGTTCTATTAGCTCTGCCTCAGTGTCACGCCTCCAGGTGTTGCGGGGACGCCCTCTCTTTCGTATCCCTTGCGGATTCTAGGTCAGGGCTTGGCGAGTGGTGCTGGATGTTGGCTTCCTCAAGGTACTATGATTAACCCTAATTGTTTATGGTAGTCAAGAGGTTAATGTATCGGACTGTGGATTGAAGGGTTCTGACTTCAGTCCTTGGTAGAGTTATTCTGATTAACACTAATTGCTTACATTGGCGGCGCTGGATTCTGACGACATTTATTGGTTTATGGTGAAATGAAAAACAGAAAGACCGATTTTCCCTCCAGGATGAATGTAGGTGATTTTTTATACTCATAAATTGGACTTTATAAGGTTTAGTTTTCTAGTGTGTACTTGGCAGTCTAGTTGTTGAAACTAGTCTACAGAATGCCTAAATATTGCCAAACAAATATCAATAATTATATTTGTAAATCTCACTTTTTTTCAGGCATTGGCAAGTCTATAGATAATAGTTACAGTTGACTTCGCTTGTAACTAACTCGGTCGTAGCAGTTTTAGGGTCATTTTTTTCCATTAGAAGACTCCTATACTAAATAAAATCATACTATTATACTATTATTATACCCTGTACTATGAAAATAAAAGTAATAATAATAATATATGGCATTTGAATAGCACTCCACCCGGTATGTATTTATGATAATACTGTGACATAAACCATTAATTCAAAAAGGTAGCGGTGTAGTGATTTTTTTCTGCCCCCAAACACCACTGCTACAAGCGTTGGTGACTGTTTATGTATTGACTAACGATGAGACAATTTCTTCATCACCATCATTCTCTATCCAGAGCCGTGTGGTGGATGTGACAGGTCAGGTAGAGTACAGAAGGCATGTCGTGAGAGCAAAGCGGTCTCCTGTAGGCAAGAATGGTACAAGATGGAATACTTGCAATGCCCGGTGGCTTACAGGGCACCTACTTATGTATGCAACCAGTACTTGTAAGTAAACTTATGGAAATAATATTGAATTTAAAAAATGTTCATATTATGTTGCTCTGTCATAGCTTGGTTCTATTTTATCATACTTATTTATAGTCGACTATAAAGTCTATATATATGAAGTTTAATGACCAAAATGTACCCCTTGAAAAATTGTAAACCACAATCCTATCATAAAAATAATTAATAAATAAAAATCAATTTATCTATGAATGTATAATTTATGTTATCTCATATCTGACTATATCAGAAAATCATCTTTAGACTGAAAACAAAACGTGTCTCTTTAAATCACCTTCTAAATAGAATTACTGCTGACACCACTCCAGCATGCCATCTGTGTACCAGGAATGATGAAATGGTTGACCATGTACTTTTTGAGTACCCTGCTCTTGAGGACATTAGGCAACAGTTCTTACCTGATCCACCAAATATAGACAATACTCTATATGCAGATATTTTCGAGCTTAAGAAAACCTGTAATTTTTTTTGCAATGATTTCAAACCAAAAGGGTCATAGCACCAAGTGCTGCTGAATCACTTAAATAAATTGTCTGACAGTCTATGCAACATCATAGTTGTCAACTGATTCTATATGTAAAGTTCAATAAATGGTTGTGTTTTACTAGATAAGTAATTATCAACTTGAAACGTCTCGTAAGAGTGAATTTGAATTTGTGATTTTTTTTTCATGTTTAAAAAAAAATGACTCATAAACACATTTGATGTTTTGCTTTCATTTTTTAGTATGTTATCTTCTGTTTATCACTTAGATAATTCTTATGTAGCGCACTTATCACCAAAGTCTCAAGGCGCTTATTGTAAGTTAACTTTTATTTATCACATATCGAAATGACCATCTTTTGTATATACTTAATCTTATCTTGTTTCACCATCACAGACGCAGAAAGCATTCTAGAGAGAGCACTTGTCACGTGGAAAAGGAAAAATGCTGCTACGATTACAAGTTGAAAAATGGATATTGCATACGTAAGTTGAATGTAATAAAGACTTGTAAACTTATGACTATTGTAGACTAACTTGAATGAAAGTTCTAATAAATTATGCCTTTTTTGTTATCATTTTTTAACCCTGCTGTCAACTTTGCTTGTAGGGACCTCAGATTTAACAATTATTTTCTCTTGGAACTGCCACAATATAACAATTTCTGAGATGCCCAATTTCTGAAAAGAAAAAAAAAACGAATTCCTGCAAATTTAGAGTTTCCTGATTTTTGGTTGTTTGGCAAATCATTTTTTCGGCAGCCATTCGAAAACTTTCCGTCAACCCTTCTCAAAAGAAACGGAAGACTCCTTTCCTTTACTCGCGAGAATTAGGTACAATTTTAGTGCCAATCATCGTGTACGTATGTGACACGGTTATTTCGTTTCCCATCCTACTTTATTCAACTTCCTTCTGTTAACGTTCATTCGGATTCCAATATGGAGTAAAAGGGTTGTGAGTTCGAGTCCCGTTCTAACTGGGATTTTTTTTTTCATCATTTTTCTCCTCTTCTTTTGTTTCTATATTGTCTATTCTGGGGTTTCCTTAACAATTATTCTTTGTCTCTTATTATGATTTATGAATGCCCCTTAGCCTCAACTGTGTCTATAAATCAGAAGGTACTCAGCAAACTTATTTTGGGATGCCTCTAATGAGAGTGAGACTGTGTTGCTGTAATTATACTTGGAATAAAGCATGTATTATTAAGTCCAAATATGGTTCTATCTCATAATATTCCATGTTCTCAGTGGTACAGTGATAACAATGTCTGCTTCTGAACGCAACTATTTGTTCTGCGTTTTTTACACCCCTGATCCTAGGGTAGGTAGGTTCTGACATCTAGTCTGCTCGGATACTGACGAAAAATTGGGATGTCCTGTCTTTACATCTATACACGCTAAAAATCCCTTGGTGGTTTTCAATCGCAAAGAGCAGACTGCTAACAGTTGCCACCCGGACATAATTTGAAAAATTCCTACCCAGTTAACCGTGGTCCTTAAGCACAATTGAGTCAGTTGGCAAAATTCGATGAAGAAGAAAATTGACATAGAGATTTTGAGGCGACATTATTTGTTGTCCCTCCACCTTTCATATATCCACATTCTCCTTTTATATTCCTCCAGCGCCCAACCTTCCGGAGACAATCACCACTGATGCAGGAGATTCTACTGGACCAGGAACGACTGAAGGGACGAGAGAAGTGACAGAAGAGGTGAGTGATGGAGAAAAGAATATGATATTACGTTCCATGACGTAACAAACATAATAATGGGCCTTAAGTCTAATTAAATAAGCACCAAGTCAAGGATAAACTCATATTTAATAGTATGGTAACTTTTATTATAAAATTGAGAGCATGAAGATATGACTGCCCATCTTAAGAGCATGGTCAGAAAAGAGAGAGATAAAATGGACACTCACAGGAATTGGTCTGTACAGTAATCAAAGGGACAATACTCTAATAACTAATTAACTAATAATCATTACTAATGACACCATACATAAAAATGGTAAAACTCAAACATTCAATTACTTATATATACCATCGATGCATTACTTATGGGCTGGTGTATCATAGTGAAAAACAATGAAGTGAAATTTATAGAAGCTTTATTCTTCATTCATTCCATTTTGCTAACTAAAGCTGTGTTACAATATAATGCAATCGGTATTTTAAAATTTTTGCCCAAGTGGCGGCCATCAGCTGACTGCACCATATGATTCTCAATCAACAAGGATTTTTAGTGAGCATAGACGTTAACACTGGACGTTCTTCTGATACATAGCCCAAAAACTGACAGTCATTCCACTATTTGATGCTTTTTTTTTATTAATAGTATTTGAGTTTGGTAAAGAACTGTTATCTTCAAAAAGATTCAGATTCATATCCTTTAACAAAATAACAAAAACCTTTTAATAAGTTTTTTTTTTGTTGTTTTTTTTTTTTTTACGCTGAACTCATTATTATCAGAATGCTAGAATGATGCACCTTTCAGGATGCTCTTCTGAATGTTCTACAGAGGAGTTGAGATGGTATCCGAATGGGCTTTGCTGTTGAGCATCAATTTTTAAAGTGCTTTGCACTTTTAACATTGAAAAATGAATGAAGAAGCACAATGTAATTGTTGTATATACTGTATATAGTCGATTACGCTTGTAGCAATATTATATGGGAACCAGAAAAAGCATGACTACATCTGAAGCTTGCTACAACCATTATATTTTGCAATGCTTTGTTGGCGAATCTACCCTAACAGTCATTGTCAAGAATACAACGAGTTCAAAACAACGCTGCTCGTCTCATATACAAACAAAAGAGATCATCCCACGTGACA
This sequence comes from Corambe burchi, assembly GCA_031762895.1. Lineage (NCBI taxonomy): Eukaryota > Metazoa > Mollusca > Gastropoda > Nudibranchia > Onchidorididae > Corambe > Corambe burchi. The sequence continues at coordinate 20,913 of JAUEKR010188719.1, forward strand.
CCCCTTCTGAAGTAACTTCACTGGTTACCCGTTCGTGAAAGAATAATATTTAAATGTGAGTTATTTTGCTTCAAATGCTTGAATTGAGAGGCACCGGATTATCTTAGAGCCCTCGTTAAGCCGGCATGGACCAGGCAGATCTCTTTGATCATCATCAGACACAACACGATTGGCTGTACTCAGAACAAAGTTGAAATCCTTCAGAGAAAGGTCATTTAGCTTTATTGTATCAATCAGATCAGCGTCTACATGTGACTCTTTTATTCGAGCTTGCATATGGCGATTTGGATTGACTATCACTGTGATTGCCATTATTTAGTTTTCCGCTTTATTAATATCATTGCCGATGTCATCATCTCCATCCTCCATCATTACTATCATTAGTGGTATTATAACTATCATTGGTTTCCATATATTATGTTATAGTCATCATTCATTAGCAATGTTATCATTTGTGGTATTAGAACTATTATTGCTTATGTACAGTTTTTGTTTTATATTGTTTTGTCTTTGTTTTTGTGCTGGCTGTTTGTTATGTTTTGCTTTGTTTTTGTTTTTTTACTTTTGTTAATCTTGTTTGTTTAGTTCTGTCTCTTTGTGTTTTTGTTGCATAACATTTACATTCTATTAGTTTTGTTGTCGTAGTTATGATAACTAATTGTATTGTCATTCCATAAATACCGTTGATGATATTGTGTTTGTTTGTTTAGTCATACTTGTTATTAATATTGTCACTGATATCAGTATAATATGTATTACTTTGTTATTTTGATAATAATTATTGATATTATCTTTTTCGTCTATAACAGATTTGTTGCTACTATCTGTGTTATAAATATTGTAATTTACCGTTTGTTACTTATCTCTTCTTCATATTAATAATTGATATCACTGTTGTTGTTGTCTTCATT